>WNGS01002730.1:43027-61063 GCA_020271785.1 Procambarus virginalis | reverse complement strand
TCCTACTCACGTTGCTCCAATCAGAGCAAGGTAAGCAGAACAAGTGGGTAAGCGCTCGACGAATATACGCGTTGAGAACACTGGCTTTGTATCTTTGGGGGAACTCACTCCTACCGTTCAGGCATATCCTATATTTGTAGGTTTAGTATATACGCTGATGCTTAGAGAGGCACTGCTTTTGTTATTAGTACATCCAGGAATGGCAGACTGTTATTTTCACTATTTTCATGTGTAAATCAGAGTACTGACTCTCTTCCTAGATGGCTTTTTAGATCAATTAGTTCCTCTGAGTCTTTTACTATGACGAATTTGTCATCTACATAACTGCAGTATACAGTTGGCTTTTGACTTCTACTGAAGATGTTATCTTCGATGGTTCCCATATAAAATTAGCGAATAACACTCCTAAGGAAAGCCCATTGCTACTCCGTCTATTTGTAGATACATGTTACTTTGCGGACTGACGAAAGGAGCTTCCTTTGCTCCTTTCATCAGTTCCTTCTGTACATGCCTCGAGAAGGCTCTTCAAGTGTGGCTCGGGTATGTCTTATTTTGGGGGGTGCTCTCGTGTCTGTATACTCTGTCCAGAATCATTTCTACAGTGGTATCGACCGGGACAGTGGTAAATAGGGATTCGACGTCAAGTGAAGCAATAATTTCATCGGGCTGTATAGTTTTGATTATTTCTAAGAAATCTGCTGATTGTAGACTATAATTGCTTGGAATGTTTGGAGTTAGGAGTTCGTTAAGTCTTTTTGCCAGGTGATAGGAGGTTGGAGTTGGTATTTGGCTGATTATTGAGCGTAGCGGGTGACCTAGTTTGTGTCTCTTAACATTGCCATAGGCATATCCTAAGCAATAGTCGCCTTGTAGTTTAGCGAAATGAACACTACCTCTCTTTGAGTTGATTGTAATAATAGTTTTGTTCACTTTGCACTTACTCACTTTTGTTTACTTATTCTCTCTTTCAAGAAAGTAAGAACAAGACCGGGACGTGAAGGTGCCAACTAGAGGACACTGTTCAACATGCCACGCCACTACACCTGATTAATCTTTGTATGTGTTTCGTACCCTATTTTCGCCTTATTCTTCACACTTTATGCCTCACTCTTCTCTTCTTTACCTGACCCCATTGTTCGATCCATTCGTCTACACCCGACCCCAAAATGATAAAATCCAATATGCCCTGTACTGTCCCATTACTTGAGAATGAACCATGAAGGAAACTTTCAAGCTTCTTTGTGTGATTTTTAAGATCCACGTTGCTCCACGTGGCTCCATGTTGAGGCAGCATAATCTAAAACTAGCCTCACATGGGCGGTATACAGAGATTTAAGAGCGTACTTATTCAAGTTTCTGAAGGATTCTCTGACTTGCCAGAGTAGAATATAACTCATGCAGAGTATGAGGCTGATGTTATCCTATTTATTTGAGCCTCTGGAGTTAGTTTTAGTGTTATGTCCACTTGCTTGTCTTTTTCTCCTAGACGATATAGGTAGGTAGTTTCCCTTCATCGTATTTGTTTTTTTTCGGTCTTTTAGTCTCCTGTCCCCAATTCAGCCTCTTGTCCCCATTTCCATCACTTTGAACTTGTTAGTGTTGAACTCTAGCAGCCAATTCTCGGACCATCTCTGCAGCCTGTTCGTGTTGCTAGAAAAGACTCCCACATCACCCATAAATTGTTAATGAAACAGGTAGAAATAAATTGCCGCTGATTGTGATAATTCCATTATGAATAAACTGATTAGTTTGTAATAAAAGAGACTGAAAATGACGACTTTACTCCAGAAATGAGTTTTTTTTCCCTGCGTCGTTATCATTTCATCACAAAATGTATTTAGCTAATTCACACAGAAATCACAATAGCGTGATAAATCAAATGAACAAATCCACAAGATGATCCCAGACGTGCCTTAGTCGATTGCATCACGACATAGTCAAAAGAAGTGAACCCGGGAGTGCTACAGCCCTCACACGGATCGAGCAGCCTCTCCGAAACACAAAAAAGTGAATCACTGCCCCTGTGGATTTATTTATTTAGCTAATGTTACACTAAAATCATCAGTCTCAGGACTGAAACCAAAATATAATGAATATACTAAATTAATTAAATAATCAATTTTGATTTGACATCAAACCCATTTCTCCTTCCGAATCTGAATAAAAACGAGTTAAGTATGAGACGGAGGAGAGCATCACTTGTTGTTGGGGGAACTTGAGCAGCGACAGAGCGTGCTCCCCACAACCCAGCAAATTTCTCCAGCAAGTCCCAGAACGCAGCAAGACTTACATTAGTCAATGTTTGTTGTCAAGACTTGACAGAACTAAGGAAAGTGCAGAGTTCGTTTTTTTATAGGTACATAATTTTTCCCCAATAATATGTATCTTGGGTAAAATCGTTATGATGCAAGAAAACACCACCGGTTAGGGTTAGGTTTATTCTTAATAATTACCTGAATTTCATAAGTGACGCCTGAGTTTTACACGTTATCGTCAGTTTTTATGGTGTAACTTGTTGGCAGGTAATTTGTGACAACATGAAACATCAGTTGAGCTGGTACATCCCATGGTCAGGTGGACGCCATTAATACATGTCCAGTACGGAATACACATGTCCGAGGGTATCTGATGTTGGATGACCAGCCAACACTACCGAATCAGCTGAGACCATTTTACATTATAGCTAACACATTTGTAGTAGTACTACTAGCAATTTAATTTTAGTTTATAATATAAATTTATATGAACCGATTCATTATGGTGTGATAAATTGAATAATAAACCCCACCCCAAAATTGGAGAAGGGAAGTTTACTGGTGATAATCTATATAAATAAAAATGGAAATGTTCGTTTGTGCATAACCGCTAATCTCCGAAAGTTCTTCACCGATTGCTTTGAAATTATCAAACAATGTTCCATTCGCATCTGAACAGGTTTTTATATACATACTATTTACATGTCACTTCTGTGACGGTAAAAAAAAACATGCTTTTTCTGAAAAACTGTGTTTTTCCTGTGAGGGAAATCTTCGAAATCTCTTTACCGATTGCTTTGAAATTTTGACACAACATAGCATTCGAATAGGGGTGTCTATTTTTTTATATCTACTATATACATGCCTCACCTGTGAATGGAAAACAACATTCTTTTTTTAAAAAACTGCGCCATCTGTTGGACGTAAGAGCAACACATGTAATCTCCGAAAGTTCTTCACCGATTGCTTTGAAATTTTGGCATAACGTTGCATTCGAATAGGCGCATCTTTTTATATAACTACTCTATAGAAGCCACCCCTGTGACAGGTAAAAACATGCGTTTTTGAAAAGAGCGCCATCTGTTGCACATAATAGCAACATGTACACTATGCTAAATATGTCACGAATTCCATTTCAGTGTTTCCGATTGCATTCATAAATTTTATTTACATAGATTTCGGTTTATTTTATTTTTTATTGAATAATTTTGTGTGATATTGTGTTGGAATTGAGCTGTGTTGTTTACCATACCGTTGATTTCGTGAGTATAAGTATAGATGGCACACCTGTAACAAGTAAAACTATGCTGTTCTTGAAAAACAACGCCATCTGTTGCATGTAAAGCAACACAAATGCTATTCTAAATATGTTACAATTTCATTTCAAAGTTTCTGATTGCATTGATAAATTGAATTTTCATAGATTTTGATTTATTTTCATTTTGATTAAATTTATTTGTGTGAATTGTGTTGGAATTGAGCTGTGTTGTTTACCATACCGTTCATTTCGTGAGTATAGTTTATTTTTAAATATTTTTCATATTTTCATTTCACTTTTAATTATTTTCTCATATTTCAGTGATGGGAATATCAGATCACCTGATGTTCCCAATTTACTGATGGGAACATCAGACCGTTGGGAAGGCATTGGATGAAGGAGTGGGGAATGGTGGGGATGACGAGGGGATGGAAGTTCGAGATGGTGGGGAGGACCTGGACCCAAGGGAGGGGGGGTAATGGTGGGGACGAGGGGACGGGGGAATGCAGAATGGTGGGGAAGACAAAGGGACAAGGCAATGGGGCATGGTGGGAAGGAGAGGGGATGGTGGAGTGGGGAATGGTGGGGAAGTTGAGGAGACAGGTGAGGGGGAATGGTGGGGAGGACTGGGGGTCAGGGAAGGTTGCTGTGGCTCAGCAACGCACATGCGTTGCTGAGCCACAGCAACGCGTGGCCGGGTACCGCTAGTAAATCATAAAAATGCAGTCCACTCACAAGTAATAAATTAGTAATAAATACAATCTCTTGAATTAATAATCAAACATCGGTATATTTCCCCACATATTTTATGGTCCTTTGAACCTAGTTAGACCCCTTAATGATCCTATAAGTCCAGACCATTTTGTAGTTCCATCAATTACAATCAGTGCAATAAATAAGTAATCAAACATATAAATAGTCAGTCGAAGCAGATGCCTAAAATTAGCCTGTAGCCTAGCCTCATGAAATATACTGTAATTTCACTGTAGCCTAGTGAAATAAGGAACTAAAATATGTACAATATAGTGTTAAGGTGAATAGAATATCACCAAAATTGACTAGTGTGTTTTCGCGTTGTTTTACCCACTAAATTTGTGGCATATAATATGTGTGGACTGTTAAGGTATATATGAAATCCAACTAAATTTTGCCTACGCTTCCATTGAGTTTATCCACTAGTTTGTGTGGTACAATTTCGCGAACAGTCACTACTAAAATTATTAATACTAATAAATAACACCAGACGTTAATGAAAGGCTACCAACACCTATTGTATATTTAATTTATCTAAGTAGAGAATTATTTACCATATAAACTAAAATAAAAAAAATATATTGCACCTTTGTCTTTTACCGCACAATATATATTCTAGTAGCTAGTTACCAACCCCCTTTATGGGAGAATATTACAATTGACTAATGTTGAACTAAATATTGATCAACCTATTCCGACTTATTAATTGTTCTCTAGTGTTTATATAATAATATATATAATAGTATATTTTGGTAGCAGTCTTTCCTGTAGACACATATTATTAAATATGACCGAAAAAGTAAGATTAATAATTCTAACACGAATTTTCTCAATATTTCTTATGTTTCTTTTCACTGTTGATGGTAATTGAAAAATCAATTCTCCAAAATTCATTTTTATTTCTAGTCTGACACGACACTTGAACGCATTTCGTAATAACTTATTACATTTTCAAAGACTTTTAGTTTACACACACACAACTATAACCTGCAAACACTAAACAGAGTTGTTACTTATGCTATGATTTAAACAGCTTTCATTTTATTTTATACCCGCATTTTGGGTTAGGTGATATGTTACAACAGTTTTGGATGAGGTGAACAAAACTTTCAACACAGGATAGAACACGAAACAATGGGTATTAATTGAAGGTAAGAATGGAAGTAACTGCAGAGGGCCTATTGGCCCATATTAACTTGATGCTTCTATATTGGAGCTGAGTCTTGAAGTGGGTAGAATATAGTTGTGCATTAATTGGCTGTTGATTGCTGGTGTTGACTTCTTGATGTGTAGTGCCTCGCAGATATCAAGCCGCCTGCTATCGCTATATCTATCGATGATTTCTGTCTTGTTTGCTAAGATTTCTCTGGTGATGGTTAGGTTGTGGGAAGAGAATATATGTTCCTTAATGGAGCCCTGTTGCTTATGCATCGTTAATCGCATGGAAAGAGATGTTGTTGTCTTGCCTATATACTGAGTTCTTTGAGGCTTACAGTCCCCATGTGGTCATTTGAAGGCATAGACGACGTTGGTCTCTTTTAAAGCGTTCTGCTTTGTGTCTGGAGAGTTTCTCATGAGTAGGCTGGCCGTATTTTTGGTTTTATAGTAAATCGTCAGTTGTATCTTCTGATTTTTGTTTGTAGGGATAACGTTTCTATTAACAATATCTTTCAGGAACCTTTCCTCCGTTTTGTGAGCTGTGGAAAAGAAGTTCTTGTAAAATAGTCTAATAGGGGGTATAGGTGTTGTGTTAGTTGTCTCTTCAGAGGTTGCATGGCGCTTCACCTTCCTTCTTATGATGTCTTCAACGAAACCATTGGAGAAGCCGTTGTTGACTAGGACCTGCCTTACCCTACAGAGTTCTTCATCGACTTGCTTCCATCCTGAGCTGTGGCTGAGAGCACGGTCGACATAAGCGTTAACAACACTCCTCTTGTACCTGTCTGGGCAGTCACTGTTGGAATTTAGGCTCATTACTATGTTTGTTTCCTTAGTGTAGACTGCAGTGTGGAAACCTCAGCTCCGCCTCTTTTCCACAGCTCATAAAACTACTTAGTTTATCTACACAACTTTATCTCATAAAGCATAAGTTGTGTAGATAAACTAAAAGTCTTTGAAAATGTAATAAGTTTTACGAAACGCGCTCAAGTGTCGCGTCAGACTAGAAATAAAGAATGAATTTTGGAGAATTGATTTTTAATTACCATCATCAGTAAAAAGAAACATAAGGAAAATTGAGAAAATTCGTGTTAGAATTATTAATCTTACTTTTTTGGTCATATTTAATAANACGATATTTAGGGATGATCGGATACTACAGAGGATTTTGCAAGAACTTCTCGACAGTGGCACACCCTCTGACTGAATTGCTATCTAAGAACGTTAGATGGAGGTGGGGGGAAGCATGCCAGGAGTCCTTCGAGAAGACCAAGCAGTTATTAACCGAAGCGCCAGTGCTGATTTCACCCGACTTCGAGTCGAACTTATCTTGTACGTCGACGCTAGCGACGTGGGGATTGGAGCCATGTTAGTTCAAGAGAAGGACGGAGTTCACCGTCCAGTAGCATTCTACTCGAAGAAATTCGAAAAGTACCAGAGGGCTTATAGTACAGTGGAAAAGGAAGCCCTAACCCTGATCCTGGCACTGAAACATTTCGACGTCTATGTGGGTGGAGGTACTAGACCGGTGCAAGTGTTCACCGATCATAACCCCTTGACGTTCGTGCACAGGATGAAGAACACGAACCAAAGGCTGACAAGATGGGCCCTACTGTTACAAGAGTACTGGCTAGAAATCCGGCACATTAAAGGAAGGGAGAATGTGGTAGCAGATGCCCTCTCCCGGATTCACAAACCGATATGACTCTTATTTAAGGGGAGGGGTATGTTACGGTGCCCTCTCCTATCTCTTTCGTTGCCTGCTATAAGAGTCATATCGACTCTCCCTACAGGGAGAAACTTACATTATAAGTCTGTAGGTAAGGGGAAAGAGGCACCCAGATATAAATGAAAGAGTATCCCCTACTGCAGATATGACGTTTTGGAATGGACGCTAGCCGTGTGCGGATTGGATGACTCGGGTCACGGGCGACCAATTAGAGCCCGCCGTGACGTCACCGAGTGTCCCGGGCGGCGCCAACGTCAGAGTTTGACTGACAGTGGGAGTGTGAGGACGCATCTCGGTCAGCTCTCAAGAATTGGAGGACCCTCACACCATCGAGGGACAGGCGTCGTGAGCCAAGGATTGTTAAGGTAGATCATTTTCCCTCCCATTACCCCTTTGCGAGAGTAGGCTAGATAGGCCATTATATTCACTTATATATGTGGAAATAGGATATTAATGCTTTAGTAGCAGAATAGGCTGCAGGGCAGCTTATGTCCAGGACTGTCAGAGAGGACAGTGTGTGTGGATGGCAGGACAGTGAAGAAGAGGAGCCGACGTGGTGAAGAGGCCCTTCTGTGAGAGAGTGTGTGACTCCTGTCTTTCTGCCCAGTTGAAGGAGCCTGGAGAACGTGAGAGAAGAGTTGCTGACAATCTCCAGAGTTATTATTATTATTTTCATTTCCTTGTATCACTTATTGTCATATGTGTGATCATGTATTCGTATCAGTAAATTCACACATTTTACTATTGTGTTTAAGTGTGCCTCCATTGCAAAATTTCTCTATTGAGCATACACGAGGGTTATCATAGTACCATTTAGGGGACATCACGTTCCCTATAGAATTTTGTATTGCCTAGGGAGTGGCAAACAGCACAAACTGATATAAGAGTGTATCCTTAGCCATTCGAGCAGTACTAGTGCCTGAATGGTGGTAACTAATAACGTGGTGGCCAGAGAGAGGTAAAGCCACACGGACCTTCAAGGGAGAGTACCCCTGGGCCGACAGTCCAATAGTAGATCTTGGGAGTAGCAACACTGGCAACAAACATTATAATAATACACCCACTGAACTGCATTGCTGGGGTGCAGATATAACAACCCAGCTGGCGACCTTGTTGAGGAAAAGATAGAGAAGACAGGCGGGAAAGGAGTTCCTGCAACCTCTTTGTCCGGCAGGCAAGACTCAGGGAGGTCATTGTTACAAAGTAAGCCTGAGTCTTTCTTCACTCCTCCACGGGTCTAGGCCGGAATTGCTGATAGCAGTTTCCCCGTGGTTGACTGAAGGGCTTCCAGGGTGAGTCAGTGGCACCCCTTCAGTGGTGGAAGCAAAGACCTGCGGAGGTGGGCATTGCTGGTCCTCTCTTGTGGGACCAAGGAGACTCCGGTGAATCCCGGGAGTCGGAGGGGCTGAGTATTCGGCCTTTCGAGCCCCTAGCAGCCGAGTGCTAGCAGAGCCCCGGCCCACCCCCCGTGACAATACAAAGATTAATCAAGTGTAATTGGCCTGTTATGTGCAACATTGTCTTCTGTGTTGGCATCGTTATGTTCTGGTCTTGTCCTTACACTCATGGTGGGTAGAGTAAATAGTTCCGTGATTTGGGTGTTCATGGTAGGTTGTTCTATTCTTATGTGAATTTCTTCAAGAATTTGTAATCTTCTTGCATCTTGGGTTTTGTCTATTATACAGGTATTTTTTATCAACATTTCTCTTGTCAGGGTGATGTCATGGGCTTGTCCCATGTGATTCCTAGGGGCACCGGATTGAAGATGGCATGTCAAACGCCTCGTCAGCTTGGTCGACGTCATACCTATGTACTTAGAATGAAGGTTACATCCATCGTGGGGGCAAGTGTACATGTATACAACGCTTGACTGCTGTAAAGGGTTCTCTGTGGGCTTCAGGCTGTTTTTGATAAGTTCGGAAGTCTTCTTGGTTTTGTAGAATATTATCAGGTTAGGGGTAATGCATTTTTACTCCTTTATGGATTATTTCTTTTATTATTATTTCCTCTTTTATATGTTCACTGTGCATGGTTGATTTGTAATATATTTTTATTGGAGGTATTGTGGTTTTTGTTTTAGGTTCAGAATTATACCAACGGTCCAAGTGTCTTCTTATAGCAGCGTTTATTTCCGCATTGCTATACCTGTTGTTTACCAATACCTGAGTTACTCTTTCAAACTCTCTACTCACGTTGCTCCATTCAGAGCAGTGGGTAAGCGCTCGACGAATATAAGCATTGAGAACACTGGCTTTGTATCTTTGGGGGCACTCACTTCTACCGTTCAGGCATAATCCTATGTTGGTGGGCTTGGTATATTTGTTGGTGCTTAAAGAGGTTCCTGTTTTTGTTATTAGTACATCCAAGAATGGCAGACTGTTATTTTCACTATTTTCATGTGTAAATGGGAGTACTGACTCTCTCTCTAGATGTCTTTTTAGGTCAATTAGTTCATCTGAGTCTTTTATTATTACGAATATGTCATCTACATAACGGCAATATACAGTTGGTTTTTGTCTGCTACTGAAGACCCTGTCTTCGATGGTTCCCATATAAAATTAGCAAATAAAACTCCTAAGGGGGAGCCCATTGCTACTCCGTCTATTTGTAAATACATGTCTCCTTGTGGACTGATGAAAGGGGCTTCCTTTGTACATGCTTCGAGAAGACTCTTCAAGTGTGACTCAGGTATGTCTAATTTGCGGGTGCTCTCGTCTCTGTATACTCTGTCCAGTATCATTCCTATGGTTGTGTCGACTGGGACGTTGGTAAATAGGGATTCGACGTCCAGGGAAGCAATGATTCCATCGGGCTGGGTAGATTTGATTAATTCTAGGAAATCTGCTGATGATTGTAGACTATACTTACTTGGAGTGTATGGGGTTAGGAGTTCATTGAGTTTTTTGGCCAGATGATAAGTTCGAGTTGGTATTTGGCTGATTATAGGGCGTTCTGGGTTACCTGGTTTGTGTATCTTAACATTGCCATAGGCATATCCTAAGCCATAGTCGCCTTGAAGTTTATTGAAATGCACACCACCTTTCTTTGCGTTGATTGCTGTAATTGTTTTGTTTACTTTCCGCTTAAGGTCTTCCACAGGGTTCCTAGTGATTCGTTGAAATTTGGAGTCATCACTGAGGATGTCGTTAATTTTGTTCATGTATTCTTGGGTAGGAATCAATACATATGCTGCTGTCTTGTCGGCTTTTCTTATTGTTACGTCTTTCAGATTTTTTAGTTGTTTTGCTGCTTCTTTGAGTCGTGGGGTTAAGATTGTAGATGAATATGTTCCTCGTTTTTTCCCCGCTTCTGCTAGTAGTTCAGCCTGAAGTGTGTTAGTGGTGATGACTTCTTGTTGTCTTCTAGCTTATGGATGTCGTCCAGAAGCATTTCGATTTCCAGGCGTTTTTGATGCATCTTTGGTTTAGATATGAATTGACAATTTAGACCAAGATTTAAGAGGTCTCGTTGGTCCTGGGTAAGATCATAAGAAGTCAGGTTAATGTAGCCATCTTTAGGACGAGAGATCTTTAACTGTCCACCGTTTAGGGCTGTTAACTTACGGAGTGTCTTTGTTTCTACACGAGTTTTATGTTGTTGTTTGAGGTTAAATAGTTCACTGTTGATGGTTTGCTTGAGTTGCATAAGGATGTCGTACTGGGTCCATTTGTTTAACAGAGGCTCAGCTTGCTCTGTAAGGGTTTGGAGGGCTTCCTTCTTCTTGTTTATTTGATGCCGTATGAGTTCTTGCCTATACCTATAGGTAAACTCTGTATTGCGGACTCCTGGGTCATGTGGGTTTATATTGGTGTATACTGGCAGCAGGTTTTCTTTTAAACATGTCTCATTAAATATGACCGCATATTCTGTATTTACTATCTTCTGATTTAGGGCTTCTATCCCTCTAACTGTTTTCTTAGAATTAGGGCTTAGCTGAAATAGGAGTTCTCCAAAATTCATTTTCGTTATTTCAAGGTGAAGAAAAGAAGTGAATTACTATAGAATGTATTACACTTTTTTATACAATTTGCGCAACGTTTCGAACTTCCATGGTTCATTCTCAAGTGAAGAGATTTTTCAGAACTGGTTGATTTTATACCCGCACTGGGTCAGGTGACAAGACAGTAAAGGTGAAAACATGGGGGGATACATAAAAGATAAATGTGGGGAGAAACATAAGAACATAAGAATAGAGGTAACTGCAGAAGGCCTATTGGCCCATACGAGGCAGCTCCTGTCTACATGCAAAGATTAATCAAGTGTAATTGGCCTGTTATGTGCAACATTGTCTTCTGTGTTGGCATCGTTATGTTCTTGTCTTGTCCTTACTCTCATGGTGGGTAGAGTAAATAGTTCCGTGATTTGGGTGTTCATGGTAGGTTGTTCTATTCTTATGTGAATTGCTTCAAGAATTTGTGATCTTCTTGCATCTTGGGTTTTGTCTATTATACAGGTAGTTTTGATCAACATTTCTCTTGTCAGGGTGATGTCATGGGCTTGTCTCATGTGATTCCTGGGGGCACCGGATTGAAGATGGCATGTCAAACGCCTCGTCAGCTTGGTCGACGCCATACCTATGTACTTAGAATGAAGGTTACATCCATCGTGGGGGCAAGTGTACATGTATACAACGCTTGACTGCTGTAGAGGGTTCTCCGTCGGCTTAGGGCTGTTTTTGATAAGGAGTTCAGAAGTCTTCTTGGTTTTGTAGAATATTATCAGGTTTATGTTTTGGTTATGGGTAACGCTTTTTACTCCTTTATGGATTATTTCTTTCATTATTCTTTCCTTTTTTATATGTTCACTGTGCATGGTTGATTTGTAATATAATTTTATTGGAGGTACTGTGGTTTCTGTTTTAGGTTCAGAATTATACCAACGGTCCAAGTGTCTTCTTATAGCAGCGTTTATTTCCGCATTGCTATATCCGTTGTTCACCAATACCTGAGTTACTCTTTCAAATTCTCTACTCACGTTGCTCCATTCAGAGCAGTGGGTAAGCGCTCGACGAATATAAGCATTGAGAACACTGGCTTTGTATCTTTGGGGGGCACTCACTTCTACCGTTCAGGCATAATCCTATGTTGGTGGGCTTAGTATATACGTTGGTGCTTAAAGAGGTTCCTGTTTTTTGTTAATCTTTAGCAAGAGTTTAAATTCTCTTGTGGTGAGTTGGCTCATGACGTGATTAAGATAAGCAAGGGGTAGAATGGATATTAAGAGGCAATTACATGCATGAATATAAGCAGCTTATGTTCTTGCTTTTACTGTCTCTGTGTTGGTTCGGGATCTTAATATGGGTAGAATGTAATTATTTGTTAACTGGTTGCTGATTACTGGTCTAGACTTTTTTATATATTGGGCCTCGCTGATGCCCAGTCTTCTGTTGTCCTTATACCTGTCGATTATTTCAGTGTAGCTTGTTAAGATGTCTCTAGCAATGTCTGGTTGTGTAAAGAGATTATATGCTCCTTGATGGAGCCATGTTGCTTGTGTGTGGTTAATCGCCTAGAGAGAGAGACATTGTTGTCTTGCCTGTATACTTAGATCTTTGAGGCTTACAGTCCCCCAAGTGGGCATGTGAAGGCATAAACGACGTTGGTCTCTTTCAGGACGTTCTGTTTAGTGTCTGGAGTAGGTTGTCGGTTTTCTTGTTTTTGTAGTAAATTGTTAATTGTAACTTCTGATTGGTGTCTGTGGGATAACGTTCCTATCAATAATATCTTTCAGAACTCTTTCCTCTGTTTTATATGCCGTGGAAAAGAGGTTCTTGTAAAACAGTCTAATAGGAGGTACAGGTGTTGTGTTGGTTGATTTTCATAGGTTGCATGCATTGTCACCTTTCTTTTCATGGCGTCTTCAACATAACTGTTAGAGAAGCCACTATTGACTAGGACCTGCCTTGCTCTACAGCGTTCCTCGTCGACCTGCTTTCTACCAGAGCTGTGAGTGCGAGCTCGGTCGACGTAGGCGTTGACAACACTCTGCTTTTACCTGTCCGGGCAGATGTTCTTTTGTTTAAAAGCATTGTAAATAGTATGTTTGTAACGTATACCCGTGAAGTCATTGCTTGTTGTTGTTGGAATATAGCATGAAGAGAGCACGTTTGTCTCTCTTGAGACCTAAATATAACAGTGGCGACGAGGATTATTAACATCTAAGGCAGTGAGCCCGGGTACAAGACGAGGTGTAAGGATCCGGAGAGAGCAAAGTACGTCGTATGGACGGTGGGAGGAATGTTAGACAGTGAGTTGTGAAACCACAGTGGCTATGGCTGCCCAAGCACTCATCTCAATTAAGCCGTTTGATGCTACCAAGATCTCGTTGGACCAGTGGCTGAGCCTACTGGAAACAAACTTCCAGTGCCATGGGATTAAGGAGGACGCCAACAAGAAAACGGTTCTCTTAGTTTCACTGGGTACAGAAGTATATAGTGTGTTCGGTAACGTGTGTGCGCCAGAGTTACCCCACACGAAGACCTATGAAGACCTGATTACCCTGCTTAAAAGTTATTATGTAGTGAAACCTTCATATCTTAGGAGTTTGATGGATTTCCAGAAGAGGACGAAACAGCTGCAGGAATCCTTACAAGAATTATTTGCAGAATTGAAGGCGTTGGCTAACCACTACAAATTTGGAGAACAGTTTGACGGCCGGATGAGGGACCAGTTGTTCATGGCAGTAGAAAATAATATATATTTTTCCTTAACCTGGTGGCAAAAAACGTGACTCTACAATCGATGACTTCATGGACAGTGCTAGAAAAGAGTTTCAGCCTGGAAAAGGGTTTTGGAGGTGAAAAATCTACCACCCAAGAAATTATGATCGAACAGGGCCAGACAAAATGTAAACACAGTGGACATCACCGACACATCTTGTTTCTGTAAACACAAACAAGATGTCCCCAACACCATCAACACCACATGGCGTCCCCATGTGGTATTTACACTACATAGTATTTACACTATAGTAAATATTATGCATTACACTGGCGTCTAATACGCCACTAGACGTGTGACGCCACGTCTAGTGGCGTATTAGACACCACTAGACGTGGCGTATTATACTACACTCCCTGCGTCCAAACGACAATAAACAACAATGCACTATACCTGGCGGTCCAATACATAACTATGCATTATACCCAGCATCCACACCCCATAAAGAGGTCTTTATGGACCTCTCCACGGTACACCAGACGCCGAACACCAGTCTCTTCGGAAGCATGGGTTTGAATCCCACCACTGCCATCAAATTTGTCGTGATCGCTGAACCCAGGTACATTCCGAACACAGTGATTACACGACTATAACTGCTTGCCTTAGTAAAAGTTCCTAACACCGTGTAATTCAACACACCAACCCTTCAGGAGAACAACTAGGTTTACACAGGAACTCAATGAAAAGACATATGGAGGGTGATAAAAGGCCGTCGGATTTTCCAATTTAATTACATGAAATAGACTCTGACAATGAATAACACATTAACTTACTATCTCTGGTTAAATCATCTTCCCATTCCCATAAACCCACTAAACCTAACCGGTCACCAACTGAACTGGTAACCTCCGCCTAAGACCCTAATACTGAATCATCACTACAATGCTACATACGCGGTTTGTCTTCCATTCAATGCTCACATACTTCAGACTTGTCTTCGTCATCAAGATCACATTGAGTCTTCACATTTTTGTCAGTTCCACTTTGTTGCTGCCACAGACGGAGATAAGGAGGACCTGCCTGAACCACTCCTCCCATCAGACTGCCTTCAGCCAGCCATAGCCTCAAGCAGTTCACCCCGCCACTCAAGGAGGGTATTATCTGATTGGCCACTCAAGGAGGGTATAATCCGATCGACCGTGGGTCATCTTTTCCTAGAAATCTGAGGTCACCCTTCCTACTCTTGGCTGGTACATACGTTTTGGCAAGACGCTGCTGTCTTAATCCCTTCACCTTACCTCGATGGATGAGTATCTCCATAGGTTGCATTGTGTGTCACCTTCCTGTTCGTCACCTTTAATAACAACGTCATTAAAAGGACGTGTCATGCAGCCTATGAAGACAAAACCAACACAACACCTCTACTTCCTAGTAGATTGTTTTACATGAACTTCTATTTTACGGCTTATAAAACAGAGGAAAGAGTCCTGAAAGATATTATTGATGGGAACGTTATCACCAAAGACACCAATCAAAAGATACAATTAACAATTTACTACAAAAACAAATAACCGCCAACATGCTTATGAAGAACTCTCCAGACACCGAGCAATGGTAAATTTGTCTTTTAAAATGTAAGGAGTACCTTTCGAAACACATCCCTAGGCGTCAGACCATTTTAAATTGTGAAAATTAAGTTTGGAGAGTTAATTCTTCAACTTTCGAAAATTTACGAGGTTTCAATAGTGATTGTTGTCTTGTACTGTAGATTAAGGAGCGGTGACTAAACAGAGGTGTGTGTTAGAGGGAAACTTGGCACACTGTAGGGCGTGATGTGTTGATGAGGTCTGCGGATCCTCGGCGACGCCATGTAAAAATCAAGTCAAATGTGGACCATTTTGTTAGTCGACTAGAGCTATATAGCTAGTGGTTTTAGCACCGGATATATTTCATGTAACGTGAGGTCACCTCCACGTAATATATGCTTGATGGTAAAAGATATTTTAAGAGAGCTAAATACTTGTTTGAAATTCACTCTGGTAGTATGATCTCGGAAACAGGGAAGGAGGTAGTGTTCGATTTGTTGAACTTTAAACTAAAAAGCGATTCGAGGAAAAAATGCATCCTATCACACACACCTGTTATATTGACTGCATAGGTTCAACAGATGGCGCCCCCCACCCCAGCGGATGGGGGGCGCTGAGGTGGGGATCGGGGATATTCTGCGGAGGGAGAATATCTGGGTATGACCCTGGTACACACATCCCTGGCTTACTAAACATGCACTTTCGACACTCACATTTATTTTCACATTAACATACACACCTGCACACATGCTACACACCTGTTCACATGCTCTCCCTAACCTATTCATACTCCACATTTAAACACATGAGGACGTGGAGCGTCCCGGGAGACGTAGAACGTCCACGAGCGGTGCACCTCTCACATGCTGAGACGGATCGTCCCGCACCACCTGGACAAGTGATACACAGGTGGCTCACCTGCCCAGGTGGTTGCGGATGCTCTACGTCTTCAACTTCACTACTACATGGTTCATTCTCAAGTAATGCGACAGTATGATGTTGTTGTTTTAGATTTAGCTACTCAGAACGAAATGTCCATGTAGCACGGGCTATGGTGAGCCCGTAATTGAGTTTGGTTATTCGCGATAACCTTGTTACTCTGACATTTGGGTCAAAGTTTTAAATGGAGGTGGGGGTTTCCTCCTTTTTTCCTGTTTCTTTTTCGCTTCTGTTTTAGTGCACTGGTTTTAGTCTTGCTTAAATAACATTATCTTGGTGGCGGATGTAGATGCAGAATGTTCACTAGTGAGTCCCATTCTTCAACCACTTTTCTAATCATTGTAGTCACTGTGGAATGTGCATCTAATGCAGCTGCGGTCGTTGGATTAATGTTGAATTTCATGTGCAGGGCTTCAGTATCTTCACATTCCAATAAGTAATGCAATAGTGGCGCCTCTGCTTCTGTCCCACAGATATGACACTCTTTAACTATTGGGTTCATTATCTCCCAGCAGCACTTGTAACCAAGTCTGAGTCTGCGTATTGCTACTGCAATGTCTCTGGATATCTTTTTGTTAGGCTTGAAAGAGTAGTACCTAGTGGCTTGTTCGTTCCATATCGCAGTGAATCTTCCTTCTGCTACTTTGGCTCTGTGGCGACGTTTGATAGTTGGGAGTATTTTCTTCTTTATTTGCTCCTTAATCTATGAAAAACTTGTAGGTATTTGAACCTGTACAACCGGTAGAGCAGGGGTCAGGTTTTGCTAGTGAGTCTGTCTTTTCATTGTCATCTATGCAATGTGACTTTGAATCCAATTTAGGGTGATTGACAGCCCTATATTATGAGCTTTTTTCCTATATGTTGGATTTCAGTGAGGTTGTATATTATCTCTGTGCGGACTGGATAACAATGCCTGGAACGAAGATTTAGAGTCGGTATGAATGATGACATCATGTAAATTATTATCAATTGTATAGTTTATGGCCTCCTTCATGGTATATAATTCTGTTTGCAATGTTGAGCACCCACTATTCATGCTCCAGTAAGCTTCATGGTTGGTAGTGTAAACCGCTGCCCAGGCAGAACCTCTTTCTTGATCAACTGATCCGTCTGTGAAGATGTCTTAACGTTGTAGGTCTTGAGATGGTTTCCATTTGTTGTTCTATGACTGCTTTGAGCCTCTGCGAGTCACATGCTGATATTTTAACTGGTAATCCTTCAATTATTATTTTTAGACTCGATTCTTCCCAGATGGGACAGTACAGGGCAAATGGGATTTATTCCATTATGGGGTCAGATGTAGACAAATGGATCGAACAATGGGGGTCAGGTGAAGACAAATGAATTGAACAATTGGGTTGATTGGTCAATACAAAAGGATCAAGAATAAGGCAGAAAAGAGACAATAGTAAGGCATAAAGTGTGAAGAATAAGGCAAAAATATGGCACAAAACACATACAAAGATTTATCAGGTGACGTGGGTGTGGCATGTTGAGTAGTGTCTTCTCTGTTGGCATCTTCACGTTCTGCTGGTCTTGTTCTTACTCTCATGGTGGGTAGAGTAAATAGTTCTATAATTTGGTATTTATATTGGGTTGTTCTATTTTTATGTGGATTGCTTAAAAATTTGTAATCTCTTACATCTTGGGTTTTGTCTATTATACAAGTGTTTTTAGTCAACATTTCTCTTGTTAGGGT
>WNGS01002727.1:14299-34813 GCA_020271785.1 Procambarus virginalis | reverse complement strand
TTGTTAGAGGGGAAGTTTTACTGGAGTGAAATGTTGTCTAGTATTCCTGTGTGTTCACTCTCAGAGTGCCACAGGTGCTGTACCTGTGTGTACACTCACAGAGTGCCACAGGTACTGTACCTGTGTGTACACTCACAGAGTGCCACAGGTACTGTGCCTGTGTGTACACTCACAGAGTGCCACAGGTACTGTACCTGTGTGTACACTCACAGAGTGCCACAGGTACTGTGCCTGTGTGTACACTCACAGAGTGCCACAGGTACTGTACCTGTGTGTACACTCACAGAGTGCCACAGGTACTGTACCTGTGTGTTCACTCACAGAGTGCCACAGGTACTGTACCTGTGTGTACACTCACAGAGTGCCACAGGTACTGTACCTGTGTGTACACTCACAGAGTGCCACAGGTACTGTACCTGTGTGTTCACTCACAGAGTGCCACAGGTACTGTACCTGTGTGTTCACTCACAGAGTGCCACAGGTACTGTACCTGTGTGTTCACTCACAGAGTGCCACAGGTACTGTACCTGTGTGTTCACTCTCAGAGTGCCACAGGTTCTGTACCTGTGTGTTCACTCACAGAGTGCCACAGCTCTACAAACCTGCACTTGAGGGCCAAAGACCAAACAGAGCCACACACTTACCGAGAGCCAGGGGTAGGAGTCGGTGGCCTGTAGCCGCTCCAGAATGGCCGCAGGCGACTCCGCCGCAGCCGCAGGCGGGTCCATGCTCTCCGACGCAGGCGGCGAGGGTGGACATAGCTCACGCGAGGGTGTTATGGGGTCAGTGCCGTCCAGCGTCGTCTCCAAGTAGCAGGGACGAGGTGTGGGCGAGGTGGTGGTGGTGAGGTGAAGGGTGGTGGGTCTGACCATGGGCCACGGGTAGAATGTTACCTTAGTAGGGCTTCGTGGGTGTGGGCGGCTTGTGGGTGGGTGTGGAGAAGGTGTGGGTGAGTGTGGAGAGGGTGTGGGTGTGGTGGGAGGGTGTGGAGAAGGTGTGGGTGTGGTGGGTGGGTGTTGAGAAGGTGTGGGTGTGGTGGGAGGGTGTGGAGAGGGTGTGGGTGTGGTGGGTGAGTCTGGCGAAGGTGTGGGTGTGGTGGGTGAGTCTGGAGAGTGTGTGGGTGTGTGTGGAGAGTGTGTGGGTGTAGTGTGTGGGCGTGCAGGGAACACAGAGGGCAGCAGCAGTGGGCGTGGCAGCACAAGCGCCTCAGGCAACTCCCTGGACGCCCCAGACAGCAAGAGAGCCATACGTCGCTCCCTAATATGCAGCCGTGGCGTGGGCGTGGGCGTGGGCGTGGTGGCGTGCAAGACACGCAGCTTGACAGGTCCTCCTGGCGCCATGTCAGCCACGAGAGTGTAGCCGCCCCGGCAGCCAGGCCCGGGCATGGTAGCTGGCACTATGATCCACGACACTATTGGTGTTGGCACTCAGCACGGAGTGGCCTCAGGGGTCGCCACACACCCCACACAACCATCTCCCGCTCTGGCGGCTCCTACACACGCCTAAACGCTTCCACAAACACTAAATAGTAAATCACAATTTGTTTACAAAACACAAGAGGCCGGTAGGCTTGTGGACGCGGGCGTGGGCGTCTAGAGGGCGGGGGCGGGTGGGGGCGTAGAGGGCGTGAGCGTCTAGAGGGCGTGAGCGTCTAGAGGGCGTGGGCGTGTAGAGGACGGGAGCGCGCGCCCACACTCAACACCAGCAGGTAAAGACTGGCGGGAACTGCGTGAGTGCACACACTCTCACCTGTACTCGGACGTCCGCACAACTGGCGCCAGGCGCCGCGCCTCCCTGCCTGGCACCGTCACGCTCCTAGCCCCTCCTCCCCCCCCCGGCAACCAGAGAGGCGGGGTACAAGAGCTAACAGCTCGCTCCTACTGCCACCAATGTAACAAACAAGGTTGTTGTAGGAATGATCCAGTATGTACTCTCTACACATGGGAGAGTGGGAAGCGGGACCCACGTGTAGGGACCTGACAGGGAGCCCGAGGGCATCCATCCCATGGCAATTGGCGGTTGAAATACAAAATGACTGGCGCCTTTGTCTCATAGTATCGTATAATGAATTATTACACAGTATTCAGTAATTTGGAGAAATTAGTCTATATTTAAATTGTATAGTATTACTGTTTACAGTATCAAGAGTATCCTAATTGTCAGAATAGTTACCAGTCTGCGTGGTGTAGTGGTAAGACACTCGCCTGGCGTTCCGCGAGCGCTATGTCATGGGTTCGTATCCTGGCCGGGGAGGATTTACTGGGCACAAATCCTTAACTGTAGCCTCTGTTTAACTCAACAGTAAAATGTGTACTTGGATGTAACAACCATTCTTCGCGGCGGGGATCGTATCCCAGGGACCTGCCCGAAACGCTACGCGTACTAGTGGCTGTACAAGAATGTAACAACTCTTGTATATATCTCAAAAAAAAAAAAGAATTATGAGTAAGTCATCATCAGTGACGTCACGAGCCTGGACTAGGCCTTGGCGCGGAGTGACCTCGGCGGTCACGGGTCATCACAGTTTCCACATTCAGTATTTCACAAAGGTCAAATAGCCATATTGTAATCGGAAATAGCTCTTCCTTAAGATGCTTGTGTAATTAACTTCAGTTAAAAGAATTCAACCATCTGGGTCGTTCAGTACAACTGAGATTAATTTTTCAACTTAAACCCTACGAGTAAACTTAGTAAAGCCCAAGGCGTAGGGATACCCAGCTGGCTTCTGTGTAGAACAGAGCGAGAGGGAAGGTCAGTGTGGAAAAAGCAACAAGTCAGGAAGGTGACCTTCACCCACCTCTCCCCTAGGCCAGCACCACCACCACTGGACGACATATAAGGTATACTTGCTATGGTTGAGTATAGGAAGTTTGTCATCTCATTGCCTTTTAAGACAGGGAGTGTTCAGCCAGGGAACGCTTTGAATTAGATTTTGTTTAGTTTTGAATAAATCATTTAGCTAGTATTTTTTATTAATTTTATGTACTATTATTTACATGTCCTGGCCACGTGGTGCCCACGAGGCCGAGGTGCGTTGGGACGCAGATTCTAACACCGATTAAGAATTCATTATCCCTTTGATTGTTAATAACTCCGCACTTTAACGTAAAATCATCCCTCCCATACCAACTGGTGGGGATCATGCCCCAAGGTTCATTAATTAGCATGATTGATCCAGACCTCGGTTACTGCTCAGTGGTAATGGTCTGGTGGTGGCAGTGCGAGGCGATTCTAGAGTTGTGCTCGAGGTCTATTTCCACGTCATAAGGGTTGTAGAATCTTAAGCCGGTCAAGCGGCTTAACACCAGGTGTCGTGGGGTCGGCTAGAGTAATAGCTCTCGGGTCCCTTGGTTTGGAGAAAGTTAAATCAGGATACAGACGGGGGAGACGGAGAACAAGACCCCCCCCCCTGTGTTACACCAACAACACACACCCACACACAACACCACACACCCAAGACTACACAGACAAGACACTCAACAGCCAGGTAAACTGTCTCGGAACTACACCTCATTAACCTGGACAAAAGGAAACGTAAGAGTAGACATGATCACGACATATGAGATTCTTAGAAGAGAACTGAAGTGGCTAGCACAGTGTTGGAAATTAACACCTGAGACAAGCCTTCACGTTAACACCTGCCTGTTACCAGTGTTGACCTTCACTAACACCTGCCTGTTACCAGTGTTGACCTTGACACTAACACCTGCCTGTTACCAGTGTTGACCTTCACTAACACCTGCCTGTTACCAGTGTTGACCTTGACACTAACACCTGCCTGTTACCAGTGTTGACCTTCACTAACACCTGCCTGTTACCTGTGTTGACCTTCACACTAACACCTGCCTGTTACCTGTGTTGACCTTCACTAACACCTGCCTGTTACCAGTGTTGACCTTGACACTAACACCTGCCTGTTACCAGTGTTGACCTTGACACTAACACCTGCCTGTTACCAGTGTTGACCTTGACACTAACACCTGTTACCAGTGTTGACCTTCACTAACACCTGCCTGTTACCAGTGTTGACCTTGACACTAACACCTGCCTGTTACCAGTGTTGACCTTGACACTAACACCTGCCTGTTACCAGTGTTGACCTTGACACTAACACCTGTTACCAGTGTTGACCTTCACTAACACCTGCCTGTTACCTGTGGTGACCTTCACACTAACATCTGCCTGTTACCAGTGTTGACCTTGACACTAACACCTGCCTGTTACCAGTGTTGACCTTGACACTAACACCTGCCTGTTACCAGTGTTGACCTTGACACTAACACCTGTTACCAGTGTTGACCTTCACTAACACCTGCCTGTTACCTGTGGTGACCTTCACACTAACATCTGCCTGTTACCAGTGTTGACCTTGACACTAACACCTGCCTGTTACCTGTGTTGACCTTCACACTAACACCTGCCTGTTACCAGTGTTGACCTTCACACTAACACCTGCCTGTTACCAGTGTTGACCTTCACTAACACCTGCCTGTTACCAGTGTTGACCTTCACACTAACACCTGCCTGTTACCTGTGTTGACCTTCACACTAACACCTGCCTGTTACCAGTGTTGACCTTCACTAACACCTGCCTGTTACCAGTGTTGACCTTCACACTAACACCTGCCTGTTACCAGTGTTGACCTTCACTAACACCTGCCTGTTACCTGTGTTGTCCTTCACACTAACACCTGCCTGTTACCAGTGTTGACCTTCACTAACACCTGCCTGTTACCAGTGTTGACCTTCACACTAACACCTGCCTGTTACCAGTGTTGACCTTCACACTAACACCTGCCTGTTACCAGTGTTGACCTTCACACTAACACCTGCCTGTTACCAGTGTTGACCTTCACACTAACACCTGCCTGTTACCTGTGTTGACCTTCACACTAACACCTGCCTGTTACCTGTGTTGACCTTCACACTAACACCTGCCTGTTACCAGTGTTGACCTTCACACTAACACCTGCCTGTTACCAGTGTTGACCTTCACACTAACACCTGCCTGTTACCTGTGTTGACCTTCACACTAACACCTGCCTGTTACCAGTGTTGACCTTCACTAACACCTGCCTGTTACCAGTGTTGACCTTCACACTAACACCTGCCTGTTACCTGTGTTGACCTTCACACTAACACCTGCCTGTTACCTGTGTTGACCTTCACACTAACACCTGCCTGTTACCTGTGTTGACCTTCACACTAACACCTGCCTAACACCTGTGTTGACCTTCACTAACACCTGCCTGTTACCAGTGTTGACCTTCACACTAACACCTGCCTGTTACCTGTGTTGACCTTCACACTAACACCTGCCTGTTACCAGTGTTGACCTTCACACTAACACCTGCCTGTTACCTGTGTTGACCTTCACACTAACACCTGCCTGTTACCTGTGTTGACCTTCACACTAACACCTGCCTGTTACCAGTGTTGACCTTCACACTAACACCTGCCTGTTACCTGTGTTGACCTTCACACTAACACCTGCCTGTTACCTGTGTTGACCTTCACTAACACCTGCCTGTTACCTGTGTTGACCTTCACACTAACACCTGCCTGTTACCTGTGTTGACCTTCACACTAACACCTGCCTGTTACCTGTGTTGACCTTCACACTAACACCTGCCTGTTACCAGTGTTGACCTTCACTAACACCTGCCTGTTACCTGTGTTGACCTTCACACTAACACCTGCCTGTTACCTGTGTTGACCTTCACACTAACACCTGCCTGTTACCAGTGTTGACCTTCACACTAACACCTGCCTGTTACCAGTGTTGACCTTCACACTAACACCTGCCTGTTACCTGTGTTGACCTTCACACTAACACCTGCCTGTTACCTGTGTTGACCTTCACTAACACCTGCCTGTTACCTGTGTTGACCTTCACACTAACACCTGCCTGTTACCAGTGTTGACCTTCACACTAACACCTGCCTGTTACCTGTGTTGACCTTCACACTAACACCTGCCTGTTACCTGTGTTGACCTTCACTAACACCTGCCTGTTACGAGTGGTGACCTTCACACTAACACCTGCCTGTTACCTGTGGTGACCTTCACACTAACACCTGCCTGTTACCAGTGTTGACCTTCACTAACACCTGCCTGTTACCAGTGTTGACCTTCACACTAACACCTGCCTGTTACCTGTTTTGACCTTCACACTAACACCTGCCTGTTACCTGTGTTGACCTTCACACTAACACCTGCCTAACACCTGTGTTGACCTTCACACTAACACCTGCCTAACACCTGTGTTGACCTTCACTAACACCTGCCTAACACCTGTGTTGACCTTCACTAACACCTTCCTATCACCTGTGTTGACCTTCACACTAACACCTGCCTAACACCAGTGTTGACCTTCACACTAACACCTGCCTGTTACCTGTGTTGACCTTCACACTAACACCTGCCTGTTACCAGTGTTGACCTTCACACTAACACCTGCCTGTTACCTGTGTTGACCTTCACACTAACACCTGCCTAACACCTG
Organism: Procambarus virginalis; assembly: GCA_020271785.1. Classification (NCBI taxonomy): domain Eukaryota; kingdom Metazoa; phylum Arthropoda; class Malacostraca; order Decapoda; family Cambaridae; genus Procambarus; species Procambarus virginalis. The sequence continues at coordinate 28,308 of WNGS01002727.1, read as the reverse complement.
TGTTGACCTTCACACTAACACCTGCCTGTTACCAGTGTTGACCTTCACACTAACACCTGCCTGTTACCTGTGTTGACCTTCACACTAACACCTGCCTAACACCTGTGTTGACCTTCACTAACACCTGCCTGTTACCAGTGTTGACCTTCACACTAACACCTGCCTGTTACCAGTGTTGACCTTCACACTAACACCTGCCTGTTACCTGTGTTGACCTTCACACTAACACCTGCCTGTTACCAGTGTTGACCTTCACTAACACCTGCCTGTTACCAGTGTTGACCTTCACACTAACACCTGCCTGTTACCTGTGTTGACCTTCACACTAACACCTGCCTGTTACCAGTGTTGACCTTCACTAACACCTGCCTGTTACCTGTGTTGACCTTCACACTAACACCTGCCTGTTACCAGTGTTGACCTTCACACTAACACCTGCCTGTTACCTATGTTGACCTTCACACTAACACCTGCCTGTTACCTGTGTTGACCTTCACACTAACACCTGCCTGTTACCAGTGTTGACCTTCACACTAACACCTGCCTATTACCTGTGTTGACCTTCACACTAACACCTGCCTGTTACCAGTGTTGACCTTCACTAACACCTGCCTGTTACCTGTGTTAACCTTCACTAACACCTGCCTGTTACCTGTGTTGACCTTCACACTAACACCTGCCTGTTACCTGTGATGACCTTCACTAACACCTGCCTGTTACCTGTGTTGACCTTCACACTAACACCTGCCTGTTACCTGTGTTGACCTTCACACTAACACCTGCCTGTTACCTGTGTTGACCTTCACACTAACACCTGCCTGTTACCAGTGTTGACCTTCACTAACACCTGCCTGTTACCTGTGTTAACCTTCACTAACACCTGCCTGTTACCTGTGTTGACCTTCACACTAACACCTGCCTGTTACCTGTGTTGACCTTCACACTAACACCTGCCTGTTACCAGTGTTGACCTTCACACTAACACCTGCCTGTTACCTGTTTTGACCTTCACACTAACACCTGCCTGTTACCTGTGTTGACCTTCACTAACACCTGCCTGTTACGAGTGTTGACCTTGACACTAACACCTGCCTGTTACCAGTGTTGACCTTCACACTAACACCTGCCTGTTACCAGTGTTGACCTTCACACTAACACCTGCCTGTTACCTGTGTTGACCTTCACTAACACCTGCCTGTTACGAGTGGTGACCTTCACACTAACACCTGCCTGTTACCTGTGGTGACCTTCACACTAACACCTGCCTGTTACCAGTGTTGACCTTCACTAACACCTGCCTGTTACCAGTGTTGACCTTCACACTAACACCTGCCTGTTACCTGTTTTGACCTTCACACTAACACCTGCCTGTTACCTGTGTTGACCTTCACACTAACACCTGCCTAACACCTGTGTTGACCTTCACACTAACACCTGCCTAACACCTGTGTTGACCTTCACTAACACCTGCCTAACACCTGTGTTGACCTTCACTAACACCTTCCTATCACCTGTGTTGACCTTCACACTAACACCTGCCTAACACCAGTGTTGACCTTCACACTAACACCTGCCTGTTACCTGTGTTGACCTTCACACTAACACCTGCCTGTTACCAGTGTTGACCTTCACACTAACACCTGCCTGTTACCTGTGTTGACCTTCACACTAACACCTGCCTAACACCTGTGTTGACCTTCACACTAACACCTGCCTGTTACCTGTGTTGACCTTCACACTAACACCTGCCTAACACCTGTGTTGACCTTCACTAACACCTGCCTGTCACCTGTGTTGACCTTCACACTAACACCTGCCTAACACCAGTGTTGACCTTCACACTAACACCTGGCTAACACCTGTGTTGACCTTCACACTAACACCTGCCTAACACCAGTGTTGACCTTCACTAACACCTGCCTGTTACCTGTGTTGACCTTCACACTAACACCTGCCTGTTACCAGTGTTGACCTTCACACTAACACCTGCCTGTTACCTGTGTTGACCTTCACACTAACACCTGCCTAACACCTGTGTTGACCTTCACACTAACACCTGCCTAACACCTGTGTTGACCTTCACTAACACCTGCCTAACACCTGTGTTGACCTTCACACTAACACCTGCCTAACCCTGTGTTGACCTTCACTAACACCTGCCTGTCACCTGTGTTGACCTTCACACTAACACCTGCCTAACACCAGTGTTGACCTTCACACTAACACCTGGCTACCACCAGTGTTGACCTTCACACTAACACCTGCCTGTTACCAGTGTTGACCTTCACACTAACACCTGCCTAACACCTGTGTTGACCTTCACACTAACACCTGCCTAACACCTGTGTTGACCTTCACACTAACACCTGCCTAACACCTGTGTTGACCTTCACACTAACACCTGCTAACACCTGTGTTGACCTTCACCCTAACACCTGGCTAACACCAGTGTTGACCTTCACACTAACACCTGCCTGACACCTGTGTTGACCTTCACACTAACACCTGCCTGTTACCTGTGTTGACCTTCACACTAACACCTGCCTAACACCTGTGTTGACCTTCACACTAACACCTGCCTGTTACCAGTGTTGACCTTCACACTAACACCTGCCTGTTACCTGTGTTGACCTTCACACTAACACCTGCCTGTTACCTGTGTTGACCTTCACACTAACACCTGCCTGTTACCTGTGTTGACCTTCACACTAACACCTGCCTAACACCTGTGTTGACCTTCACACTAACACCTGCCTGTTACCTGTGTTGACCTTCACACTAACACCTGCCTGTTACCTGTGTTGACCTTCACACTAACACCTGCCTAACACCTGTGTTGACCTTCACACTAACACCTGCCTGTTACCTGTGTTGACCTTCACACTAACACCTGCCTGTTACCAGTGTTGACCTTCACACTAACACCTGCCTGTTACCTGTGTTGACCTTCACACTAACACCTGCCTGTTACCTGTGTTGACCTTCACACTAACACCTGCCTGTTACCAGTGTTGACCTTCACACTAACACCTGCCTGTTACCTGTGTTGACCTTCACACTAACACCTGCCTGTTACCAGTGTTGACCTTCACTAACACCTGCCTGTTACCTGTGTTGACCTTCACACTAACACCTGCCTGTTACCTGTGTTGACCTTCACACTAACACCTGCCTGTTACCTGTGTTGACCTTCACACTAACACCTGCCTGTTACCTGTGTTGACCTTCACACTAACACCTGCCTGTTACCAGTGTTGACCTTCACACTAACACCTGCCTGTTACCTGTGTTGACCTTCACACTAACACCTGCCTGTTACCAGTGTTGACCTTCACACTAACACCTGCCTGTTACCTGTGTTGACCTTCACTAACACCTGCCTGTTACCTGTGTTGACCTTCACACTAACACCTGCCTGTTACCTGTGTTGACCTTCACACTAACACCTGCCTGTTACCTGTGTTGACCTTCACACTAACACCTGCCTGTTACCTGTGTTGACCTTCACACTAACACCTGCCTGTTACCTGTGTTGACCTTCACACTAACACCTGCCTGTTACCAGTGTTGACCTTCACACTAACACCTGCCTGTTACCTGTGTTGACCTTCACACTAACACCTGCCTGTTACCTGTGTTGACCTTCACACTAACACCTGCCTGTTACCTGTGTTGACCTTCACACTAACACCTGCCTGTTACCAGTGTTGACCTTCACACTAACACCTGCCTGTTACCTGTTTTGACCTTCACACTAACACCTGCCTGTTACCTGTGTTGACCTTCACACTAACACCTGCCTGTTACGAGTGTTGACCTTCACACTAACACCTGCCTGTTACCAGTGTTGACCTTCACACTAACACCTGCCTGTTACCAGTGTTGACCTTCACACTAACACCTGCCTGTTACCTGTGTTGACCTTCACACTAACACCTGCCTGTTACCTGTGTTGACCTTCACACTAACACCTGCCTGTTACCTGTGTTGACCTTCACACTAACACCTGCCTGTTACCAGTGTTGACCTTCACTAACACCTGCCTGTTACCTGTGTTGACCTTCACACTAACACCTGCCTGTTACCTGTGTTGACCTTCACACTAACACCTGCCTGTTACCTGTGTTGACCTTCACACTAACACCTGCCTAACACCTGTGTTGACCTTCACACTAACACCTGCCTAACACCTGTGTTGACCTTCACACTAACACCTGCCTAACACCTGTGTTGACCTTCACACTAACACCTGCCTAACACCTGTGTTGACCTTCACTAACACCTGCCTATCACCTGTGTTGACCTTCACACTAACACCTGCCTAACCCAGTGTTGACCTTCACACTAACACCTGCTGTTACCAGTGTTGACCTTCACACTAACACCTGCCTAACACCTGTGTTGACCTTCACACTAACACCTGCCTAACACCTGTGTTGACCTTCACACTAACACCTGCCTAACACCTGTGTTGACCTTCACACTAACACCTGCCTAACACCTGTGTTGACCTTCACACTAACACCTGCCTACACCTGTGTTGACCTTCACACTAACACCTGGCTAACACCATGTTGACCTTCACACTAACACCTGCCTAACACCTGTGTTGACCTTCACACTAACACCTGCCTGTTACCTGTGTTGACCTTCACACTAACACCTGCCTAACACCTGTGTTGACCTTCACACTAACACCTGCCTGTTACCAGTGTTGACCTTCACACTAACACCTGCCTGTTACCTGTGTTGACCTTCACACTAACACCTGCCTGTTACCTGTGTTGACCTTCACACTAACACCTGCCTAACACCTGTGTTGACCTTCACACTAACACCTGCCTAACACCTGTGTTGACCTTCACACTAACACCTGCCTGTTACCAGTGTTGACCTTCACACTAACACCTGCCTGTTACCTGTGTTGACCTTCACACTAACACCTGCCTAACACTGTGTTGACCTTCACTAACACCTGCCTGTTACAGTGTTGACCTTCACACTAACACCTGCCTGTTACCAGTGTTGACCTTCACACTAACACCTGCCTGTTACCTGTGTTGACCTTCACACTAACACCTGCCTGTTACCTGTGTTGACCTTCACTAACACCTGCCTGTTACCAGTGTTGACCTTCACACTAACACCTGCCTGTTACCTGTGTTGACCTTCACACTAACACCTGCCTGTTACAGTGTTGACCTTCACTAACACCTGCCTGTTACCTGTGTTGACCTTCACACTAACCCTGCCTGTTACCAGTGTTGACCTTCACACTAACACCTGCCTGTTACCTATTTGACCTTCACACTAACACCTGCCTGTTACCTGTGTTGACCTTCACACTAACACCTGCCTGTTACCAGTGTTGACCTTCACACTAACACCTGCCTATTACCTGTGTTGACCTTCACACTAACACCTGCCTGTTACCAGTGTTGACCTTCACTAACACCTGCCTGTTACCTGTGTTNGCGGGCCGGATGTGGCCCGCGGGCCATGGTTTGGAGACCCCTGTACCTAGCTACTAGCCACCGGGGAAGGGAGAGGAGGTCACGAGTATTACTCAAGGGGAAGACACCAACAGGGTCGGAAGGGAGAGATGTCTCTATCATGTCTCCCCACTCTATACTTTTTTTTCTAGTGTCGTCAGGTTTGGTTCCTTCAGTCTCTCTTCATATCCCATCCCTCACATTCCTGGGCCGAGCCTGGGCCGAGCCTGGGCCGAGCCTCGTCCCAAACTTCTGAACCTATTTTGAGTTTCCTTAAGTGTTTTTAAGTGGGGCTCCATGCTGGGGCTGCATACTCTAAGACTGGTCTCACGTAGGCTGTGTAAAGTACTCTAAATGCCCCTTTACTTAACTTCCTGAATGGTGTGCTGAATGGTGCATATCTTGACATTATTTCGGGCTTAGTGTCACCGCGGCCCGGTCCTCGACCAGGCCTCCACCCCCAGGAAGCAGCCCGTGACAGCTGACTAACTCCCAGGTACCTATTTACTGTTAGGTAACAGGGGCATAGGGTGAAATAAACTGCCCATTGTTTCAAGCCGGCGCCCGGGATCGAACCCGGGACCACAGGATCACGCGTCTAGTGTTCTGTCCATTCAGCCACCGGCTCATTCTACTTCTCGGCTTCTTGGTAGAGTTAAACTACTACCAACATCTGAGAATTCTGTAGGTAGTGATCATGTCTCCCCTTACTCTTCTGGTTTCCAGTGTCGTGAGGTGCATCAGACACTACCAGGGAGGTAGTTTCCCACTTGTGTACTGTCTCTTTGGTCGCCTGTCACCTGGTCCCATTTCCCATATCTTTACACTTGCTCGTGTTGAACTCCAGTAGCCATTTCTCCAACTTGTTCAGCTCCTCTTGGAGAATCATCACTCCTCATCTGCCTCAACTTGTCTCATCAACTTTGCGTCATCTGAGAACATCGACCTTGACGACTTAACTTCTGTCAATAGTTCGTTGACATATATGAGGAATAGAATTGGTGCCAGCACCGACCCTTGAGGTACTCCACTCCTTACTGTCCGGGCCACCTTCACCAAGCAGTTACGCAAGCACTTACGAACCGGGGGCCAGATTCACGAAGCAGTTACGCAAGCACTTACGAACGTGTCCAACTTTCCTCAATCTCTGACGGCTTTGGTTACATTTATTAAACAGTTTACAAGCAGTAAAACTTGCCAATCAACTGTTGTTATTGTTATAAACAGCTTCCTGGTGCTTCGGAACTCATTAACTGTTTAATAATTGTAAACAAAGCCGCCAAAGATTGAGAAAAGATGGACAGGTTCGTAAGTGATGGCGTAACTGCTTGGTGAATCTGGCCCCAGGTTCGTAAGTGCTGGCGTAACTGCTTCGTGAATCTGACCCCGGGTTCGTAAGTGCTTGCGTAACTGGTTTGTGAATCTGGCCCCGGGTTCGTAAGTGCTTGCGTAAGTGCTTCGTGAATCTGGCCCCAGGTTCGTAAGTGCCTGCGTAAGTGCTTCGTGAATCTGGCCCCAGGTTCGTAAGTGCTTGCGTAACTGCTTCGTGAATCTGGCCCAGGGTTCGTAAGTGCTTGCGTAAGTGCTTCGTGAATCTGGCGCCAACTTCTGGTCCCTTACTGTGAGTGTCTGGCTCCTGTCTGCTTGGTAGTTCCTTACCCATGTTAGGACCTTCCCGCTCACGCCCGCCTGCCTCTCACGTGTCCACAGGTAATCTCTTGCGAGGTACAGAAGATTACCCTTGTCTCAAAAACGTTTTGGCAGTCCCGAAACACACCATCTGACCCTCCTTCTCTGTCCTGCCTCATTCTTATCACCTTATCATGCTACTCCAGTAAGATCGTTAGGCATGATTTGCTGATGCCAGGGTGAAGAGGAGTCACAGTAACGAGGCTCAAGTTTGTTGACCAGACCACACGCTAGTAAGTGAAGGGACCACGACGTTTCGGTCCGTCCTGGACCATTCTCAAGTCGATTGTGAGAATGGTCCAGGACGGACCGAAACGTGGTCGTCCCTTCACCTTCTAGTGTGTGGTGTGGTCATTAAAGACCTCTGCTAACTGTCCACTGAGGACCTCTGCTGCTGCTTTCAATATCATTGATCAATATGTTTTCTGGTCAAACTGCTTAGTTTAGTCCAATGATGTTAGGGTGTTTAGTCACCTAGTTGTGCTTGCGGGGGTTGAGCTCTGGCTCTTTGGTCCCGCCTCTCAACTGTCAATCAACTGGTGTGCAGGTTCCTGAGCCTATTGGGCTCTATCATATCTACATTATAAACTGTGTATGGAGTCAGCCTCCACCACATTACTGCCTAATGCATTCCACCTGTTAACTACTCCCACACTGAACAAGGTCTTTCTAACGTCCCTGTGGCTCATGTGGGTACTCAGTCTACACCTGTGTCCCCTTGTTCGTGTCCCACCAGTGTTGAATAGTTTATCTTTATCTACTCTGTCAATTCCTCTGAGAATGTTGAAGGTAGTGATCATGTCTCCCCTTACTCTTCTGTCTTCCAGTGTCGTAAGGTGCATTTCCCGCAGCCTTTCCTCGTAACTCATGCCTCTTAGTTCTGGGACTAGTCTAGTGGCATACCTTTGGACTTTTTCCAGCTTCGTCTTGTGCTTGACAAGGTACGGGCTCCATGCTGGGGCCACATACTCCAGGATTGGTCTCACATATGTGGTGTACAAGATTCTGAATGATTCCTTACACAGGTTCCTGAACGCCGTTCTGATGTTAGCCAGCCTCGCATATGCCGCAGACGTTATTCTCTTTATGTGGGCTTCAGGAGACAGGTTGGTGTGTGTGTGTTGTGTGTGTGTGTGTGTGTGTGTGTGTGTGTGTGTGTGTGTGTGTGTGTGTGTGTGTGTGTGTGTGTGTGTGTGTCCCACCAATTTATCAGAAGGATCGCATTGATGTCCACAATTTGGTTGGAGTAATTCCAAGTTCTTGTGTGGTGGGCGTCGATGTTGTGTTCCGCCCGTAGCTCACCTAATTACCCCTAATGAGGCCATCTTCAACACCTACACTGAGTTATGTATCGCCTGTGTAATACATGTCTGTGTGTATGTGTGTATACAAGTATCTTTTGTTAACGCGAGCCAATGAATTAACGAAAGCACATTGTGTTACATACATAACTGTGTGTAATGTATACATAGCTGTGTGTAATGTATACATAGCTGTGTGTAATGTATACATAGCTGTGTGTAATGTATACATAGCTGTGTGTAATGTATACATAGCTGTGTGTAATGTATACATAGCTGTGTGTAATGTATACATAGCTGTGTGTAATGTACACATAGCTGTGTGTAGTGTATACGTAGGTGTATGTAATTTATACATAGCTGTGTGTAATGTATACATAGCTGTGTGTAATGTATACATAGCTGTGTGTAATGTATACATAGCTGTGTGTAATGTATACATAGCTATGTGTAATGTATACATAGCTGTGTGTAGTGTATACATAGCTGTGTGTAATGTATACATAGCTGTGTGTAATGTATACATAGCTATGTGTAATGTATACATAGCTATGCGTAATGTATACATAGCTGTGTGTGATGTATACATAGCTGTGTGTAATGTATACATAGCTAAGTGTAATGTATACATAGCTATGTGTAATGTATACATAGCTGTGTGTAGTGTATACGTAGGTGTATGTAATTTATACATAGCTGTGTGTAATGTATACATAGCTGTGTGTAATGTATACATAGCTGTGTGTAGTGTATACGTAGGTGTATGTAATTTATACATAGCTGTGTGTAATGTATACATAGCTGTGTGTAATGTATACATAGCTGTGTGTAGTGTATACGTAGGTGTATGAAATTTATACATAGCTGTGTGTAATGTATACATAGCTGTGTGTAATGTATACATAGCTGTGTGTAATGTATACATAGCTATGTGTAATGTATACATAGATGTGTGTAGTGTATACATAGCTGTGTGTAATGTATACATAGCTGTGTGTAATGTATACATAGCTATGTGTAATGTATACATAGCTATGTGTAATGTATACATAGCTGTGTGTAATGTATACATAGCTGTGTGTAGTGTATACGTAGGTGTATGTAATTTATACATAGCTGTGTGTAATGTATACATAGCTGTGTGTAATGTATACATAGCTATGTGTAATGTATACATAGCTATGTGTAATGTATACATAGCTGTGTGTAGTGTATACGTAGGTGTATGTAATTTATACATAGCTGTGTGTAATGTATACATAGCTGTGTGTAATGTATACATAGCTGTGTGTAGTGTATACGTAGGTGTATGTAATTTATACATAGCTGTGTGTAATGTATACATAGCTGTGTGTAATGTATACATAGCTGTGTGTAATGTATACATAGCTGTGTGTAATGTATACATAGCTATGTGTAATGTATACATAGCTGTGTGTAGTGTATACATAGCTGTGTGTAATGTATACATAGCTGTGTGTAATGTATACATAGCTATGTGTAATGTATACATAGCTGTGTGTAGTGTATACATAGCTGTGTGTAATGTATACATAGCTGTGTGTAATGTATACATAGCTGTGTGTAATGTATACATAGCTGTGTGTAATGTATACATAGCTGTGTGTAATGTATACATAGCTGTGTGTAATGTATATGGGTGTATGTAATGTATACATAGCTATGTGTAATGTATACATAGCTGTGTGTAATGTATACATAGCTGTGTGTAATGTATACATAGCTGTGTGTAATGTATACATAGCTATGTGTAATGTATACATAGCTGTGTGTAATGTATACATAGCTATGTGTAATGTATACATAGCTGTGTGTAATGTATACATAGCTATGTGTAATGTATACATAGCTGTGTGTAATGTATACATAGCTATGTGTAATGTATACATAGCTATGTGTAATGTATACATAGCTGTGTGTAATGTATACATAGCTGTGTGTAGTGTATACGTAGGTGTATGTAATTTATACATAGCTGTGTGTAATGTATACAAAGCTGTGTGTAATGTATACATAGCTATGTGTAATGTATACATAGCTATGTGTAATGTATACATAGCTGTGTGTAATGTATACATAGCTATGTGTAATGTATACATAGCTATGTGTAATGTATACATAGCTGTGTGTAATGTATACATAGCTGTGTGTAATGTATACATAGCTGTGTGTAATGTATACATAGCTATGTGTAATGTATACATAGCTGTGTGTAATGTATACATAGCTATGTGTAATGTATACATAGCTATGTGTAATGTATACATAGCTGTGTGTAATGTATACATAGCTGTGTGTGTAATGTATACATAGCTATGTGTAATGATACATAGCTATGTGTAATGTATACATAGCTGTGTGTAATGTATACTAGCTGTGTGTAATGTATACATAGCTGTGTGTAATGTATACATAGCTATGTGTAATGTATACATAGCTGTGTGTAATGTAATGTATACATAGCGTGTGTAATGTATACATAGCTATGTGTAATGTATACATAGCTGTGTGTAATGTTACATAGCTGTGTGTAATGTATACATAGCTGTGTGTAATGTATACATAGCTGTGTGTAATGTATACATAGCTGTGTGTAATGTATACATAGCTGTGTGTAATGTATAATAGCTGTATGTAATATACTCTGAGGAGATCTTGTGGCGTCCTCCCTCACTGCCAGACCCGGGAATCACCGGTGTGTGTGCACACTCACCTCTTCCTGCCTCCACCATCCTGCTCAAGCTCTTGGACCCCGCCTTCTAACCAAATCTTTTTACGGGTTCACCATAGCCCGTGCTACTTGTTCCAAGTAGCGAACCTTAAACAACAAATAACCAATCTATTTGTCCTCTATTGTGTCTATTACATATATCTCTCACACACACACACACCCAGGAAGCAGCCCATAGGAGCTGTTTAACTCCCAGGTACCTATTTACTGCTAGGTGAACAGGAGCATCAGGATGGGATCTAGATATTATGTGTCAGCTCCTCCCGGTACTTTTTCCTTGAAACAGTCTGCTTCTATACTGATGTTCACTGGTGCACACCTAGTGTTCGATCCCGCAGTGACACCTAGACCCAGGCAGCATCATTGAGACAATCGCAATTGAGTGAAAAGGCTAAATTGAAAAGGAATTTATATAATTAGTGAATAATAGATTATAACACTTCCCTTGTTACCCATTATTATCCCACCACCCCCTCCCTACCCCCTCCCATTACCCTTACCTCAACAATCATCACCCCCTTCCCCTCTACCCATCATTCAATTGTGCAACCAATTGACAACCAGCATTTCCCCCACCTCTGCATTAATGACTCACACAACTGTGCCAACAATTTCCCTTCCATCTGCAACACGCCACATGCTCTTCATTTACCTTATTTTCACGTTCTGCAACATTACGGGAAGCGAATAAAACCCTCGACTCAAAATGCTGTTAATTGTTGGAAAAAAACAAATGGTTAGTTAGGAACACCTGGATAGATTATGCTGGCCAATCAGACAAGGGAGGTGTAGGGCCAATCAGACAAGGGAGGTGTAGGCCCAATCAGACAAGGGAGGTGTAGGGCCCAATCAGACAAGGGTGGTGTAGGGCCAATCAGACAAGGGAGGTGTAGGGCCAATCAGACGAGGGCGGTGTAGGGCCAATCAGACGAGGGCGGTGTAGGGCCAATCAGACAAGGGAGGTGTAGGGCCAATCAGACGAGGGAGGTGTAGGGCCAATCAGACGAGGGAGGTGTAGGGCCAATCAGACAAGGGAGGTGTAGGGCCAATCAGACAAGAGAGGTGTAGGGCCAATCAGACAAGGGTGGTGTAGGGCCAATCAGACGAGGGAGGTGTAGGGCCAATCAGACAAGGGTGGTGTAGGGCCAATCAGACAAGGGTGGTGTAGGGCCAATCAGACAAGGGAGGTGTAGGGCCAATCAGACAAGGGTGGTGTAGGGCCAATCAGACAAGGGTGGTGTAGGGCCAATCAGACAAGGGTGGTGTAGGGCCAATCAGACAAGGGAGGTGTAGGGCCAATCAGACAAGGGCGGTGTAGGGCCAATCAGACAAGGGAGGTGTAGGGCCAATCAGACAAGGGTGGTGTAGGGCCAATCAGACAAGGGAGGTGTAGGGCCAATCAGACAAGGGTGGTGTAGGGCCAATCACGACAAGGGTGGTGTAGGGCCAATCAGACAAGGGAGGTGCAGGGCCAATCAGACAAGGGTGGTGTAGGGCCAATCAGACAAGGGTGGTGTAGGGCCAATAAGACAAGGGGGTGGGCCAATCAGACAAGGGTGGGGTAGGGCCAATCAGACAAGGGTGGTGTAGGGCCAATCAGACAAGGGAGGTGTAGGGCCAATCAGACAAGGGAGGTGTAGGCCAATCAGACAAGGGTGGTGTAGGGCCAATCAGACAAGGGTGGTGTAGGGCCAATCAGACAAGGGAGGTGTAGGGCCAATCAGACGAGGGAGGTGTAGGGCCAATCAGACAAGGGTGGTGTTAGGGCCATCAGACCAAGGGTGGTGTAGGGCCCATCAGACAAGGGGATGGTGTAGGGCCAATTCAGACAAGGGATGGTGTAGGGCCCAATCAGACAAGGGTGGTGGTGGTGTAGGGCCAATCAAGACAAGGTAGGTTTGTAGGGCCCAATCAGGACAAGGGATGGTTGTAGGTCCCAATCAGACAAGGGTGGGGTAGGGCCAATCAGACAAGGGAGGTGTAGGGCCAATCAGACAAGGGAGGTGTAGGGCCAATCAGACAAGGGAGGTGTAGGGCCAATCAGACGAGGGAGGTGTAGGGCCAATCAGACGAGGGAGGTGTAGGGCCAATCAGACGAGGGAGGTGTAGGGCCAATCAGACAAGGGTGGTGTAGGGCCAATCAGGACAAGGGATGGTGTAGGGCAATCAGACAAAGGTGGTGTAGGGCCAATCAGACAAGGGAGGTGTAGGGCCAATCAGACAAGGGAGGTGTAGGGCCAATCAGACAAGGGAGGTGTAGGGCCAATCAGACAAGGGTGGTGTTAGGGCCAATCAGGACAAGGGTGGTGTGTAGGACCAATCAGACGAAGGGCGGTTCAATGTAGGGCCAATCAGACAAGGGCGGTGTAGGGCCAATCAGACGAGGGCGGTGTAGGGCCAATCAGACGAGGGCGGTGTAGGGCCAATCAGACAAGGGCGGTGTAGGACCAATCAGACGAGGGCGGTGTAGGGCCAATCAGACAAGGGAGGTGTAGGGCCAATCAGACAAGGGAGGTGTAGGGCCAATCAGACGAGGGAGGTGTAGGGCCAATCAGACAAGGGAGGTGTAGGGCCAATCAGACAAGGGAGGTGTAGGGCCAATCAGACGAGGGCGGTGTAGGGCCAATCAGACAAGGGAGGTGTAGGGCCAATCAGACGAGGGAGGTGTAGGGCCAATCAGACGAGGGAGGTGTAGGGCCAATCAGACAAGGGAGGTGTAGGGCCAATCAGATTGACGGTAATGATAGAGAATGTGGTAATTGTCCAATCGAGACG
>WNGS01002727.1:0-10811 GCA_020271785.1 Procambarus virginalis | reverse complement strand
CCACTCCCACAGCTGGTGGTCCAAGATGAGACGCCCCACTCCCACAGCTGGTGGTCAAGATGAGACGCCCCACTCCCCCAAGCTGGTGGCCCAAGATGAGACGCCCCACTCCCACAGCTGGTGGCCCAAGATGAGACGCCCCACTCCCACAGCTGGTGGTCCAAGATGAGACGCCCCACTCCCACAGTGGTGGCCCAAGATGAGACGCCCCACTCCCACAGCTGGTGGCCCAAGATGAGACGCCCCACTCCCACAGCTGGTGGCCCAAGATGAGACGCCCCACTCCCACAGCTGGTGGTCCAAGATGAGACGCCCAACTCCCACAGCTGGTGGCCCAAGATGAGACGCCCCACTCCCACAGCTGGTGGCCCAAGATGAGACGCCCCACCCACAGCTGGGGCCCAAGATGAGACCCCCACTCCAACAGCTGGGGGCCCCAAGATGAGACGCCCCACTCCCACAGCTGGTGGGCCCAAGATGAGACGCCCCACTCCCACAGCTGGTGGCCCAAGATGAGACGCCCCACTCCCACAGCTGGTGGCCCAAGATGAGACGCCCCACTCCCACAGCTGGTGGCCCAAGATTGAGACGCCCACTCCCACAGCTGGTGGCCCAAGATGAGACGCCCACTCCACAGCTGGTGGTCCAAGATGAGACGCCCCACTCCCACAGCTGTGGCCCAAGATGAGACGCCCCACTCCCACAGCTGGTGGCCCAAGATGAGACGCCCACTCCCACAGCTGGTGGCCCAAGAGAGCCCCACTCCCACAGCTGGTGGCCCAAGATGAGACGCCCCACTCCCACAGCTGGTGGCCCAAGATGAGACGCCCCACTCCCACAGCTGGTGGCCCAAGATGAGACGCCCCACTCCCACAGCTGGTGGCCCAAGATGAGACGCCCCACTCCCACAGCTGGGGGCCCAAGATGAGACGCCCACTCCCACAGCTGGTGGTCCAAGATGAGACGCCCCACTCCCACAGCTGGTGGCCAAGATGAGACGCCCCACTCCCACAGCTGGTGGCCCAAGATGAGACGCCCCACTCCCACAGCTGGTGGCCCAAGATGAGACGCCCCACCCACAGCTGGTGGCCCAAGATGAGACGCCCCACTCCCACAGCTGGTGGCCCAAGATGAGACGCCCCACTCCCACAGCTGGTGGCCCAAGATGAGACGCCCCACTCCCACAGCTGGTGGCCAAGATGAGACGCCCCACTCCCACAGCTGGTGGCCCAAGATGAGACGCCCCACTCCCACAGCTGGTGGCCCAAGATGAGACGCCCCACTCCCACAGCTGGTGGGGTGTCCCCAAGGTGATGAGACGCCCCACTCCCACAGCTGGTGGCCCAAGATGAGACGCCCACTCCCACAGCTGGTGGCCCAAGATGAGACGCCCCACTCCCACAGCTGGTGGCCCAAGATGAGACGCCCCACTCCCACAGCTGGTGGCCCAAGATGAGACGCCCCACTCCCACAGCTGGTGGCCCAAGATGAGACGCCCCACTCCCACAGCTGGTGGCCCAAGATGAGACGCCCCACTCCGGCCAAGATGAGACGCCCCACTCCCACAGCTGGTGCCCAAGATGAGACGCCCCACTCCCACAGCTGGTGGCCCAAGATGAGACGCCCCACTCCCACAGCTGGTGGCCCAAGATGAGACGCCCCACTCCCACAGCTGGTGGCCCAAGATGAGACCCCCACTCCCACAGCTGGTGGCCAAGATGAGACGCCCCACTCCCACAGCTGGTGGCCCAAGATGAGACGCCCCACTCCCACAGCTGGTGGCCAAGATGAGACGCCCCACTCCCACAGCTGGTGGCCCAAGATGAGACGCCCCACTCCCACAGCTGGTGGCCAAGATGAGACGCCCCACTCCCACAGCTGGTGGCCCAAGATGAGACGCCCCACTCCACAGCTGGTGGCCCAAGATGAGACGCCCCACTCCCACAGCTGGTGGCCCAAGATGAGACGCCCCACTCCCACAGCTGGTGGCCCAAGATGAGACGCCCCACTCCCACAGCTGGTGGCCCAAGATGAGACGCCCCACTCCCACAGCTGGTGGCCCAAGATGAGACGCCCCACTCCCACAGCTGGTGGCCCAAGATGAGACGCCCCACTCCCACAGCTGGTGGCCCAAGATGAGACGCCCCACTCCCACAGCTGGTGGCCCAAGATGAGACGCCCCACTCCCACAGCTGGTGGCCCAAGATGAGACGCCCCACTCCCACAGCTGGTGGCCAAGATGAGAGCCCACTCCACAGCTGGTGGCCAAAGACTGAGACGCCCCACTCCCACAGCTGGTGGCCAAGATGAGACGCCCCACTCCCACAGCTGGTGGCCCAAGATGAGACGACCCCCACTCCCACAGCTGGTGGCCAAGATGAGACGCCCCACTCCCACAGCTGGTGGCCCAAGATGAGACGCCCCACTCCCACAGCTGGTGGCCCAAGATGAGACGCCCCACTCCCACAGCTGGTGGCCAAGATGAGACGCCCACTCCCACAGTGGTGGGCCAAGATGAGACGCCCCACTCCCACAGCTGGTGGCCCAAGATGAGACGCCCCACTCCCACAGCTGGTGGCCCAAGATGAGACGCCCCACTCCCACAGCTGGTGGCCCAAGATGAGACGCCCCACTCCCACAGCTGGTGGTCCAAGATGAGACGCCCCACTCCCACAGCTGGTGGTCCAAGAGACGCCCCACTCCCACAGCTGGGTGGCCAAGATGAGACGCCCCACTCCCACAGCTGGTGGCCCAAGATGAGACGCCCCACTCCCACAGCTGGTGGCCCAAGATGAGACGCCCCACTCCCACAGCTGGTGGCCCAAGATGAGGCGCCCCACTCCCACAGCTGGTGGCCCAAGATGAGGACCCCCCACTCCCACAGCTGGTGGCCCAAGATGAGACGCCCACTCCCACAGCTGGTGGCCCAAGATGAGACGCCCCACCCACAGCTGGTGGCCCAAGATGAGACGCCCCACTCCCACAGCTGGTGGCCCAAGATGAGACCCCACTCCCACAGCTGGTGGCCCAAGATGAGAACGCCCCCTCCCACAGCTGGTGGCCCAAGATGAGACCCCCACTCCCACAGCTGGTGGCCCAAGATGAGACCCCCCCTCCCACATGCCTACCCACCCCACTCCCACAGCTGGTGGCCCAAGATGAGACGCCCCACTCCCACAGCTGGTGGCCCAAGATGAGACCCCCCACTCCCACAGCTGGTGGCCCAAGACGGCCACTCCCACAGCTGGTGGCCTGAGTATAAGACGGCTTGTACTGTCTCTCCCAGACTACTCTCACCTCTCCCACACATATTAACAATAACAGAGATCTGCCTCATTGTTCATCTTGGTCAGCCTGGGAACATCTCCCGTTATCAGTGAAGAACAAAGGTATGAATGGTCTTCCGTGCGGTAATTGAACAGTAATTAGTACCCGTCAGGACACGGTTCATTAGTCATGTACACACCTCTTACGAAACCTCTACATCTTTCCTCAGTCATGGCGGCTGTATTTACATTTATTTT
The DNA here is from genome assembly GCA_020271785.1 of Procambarus virginalis. Taxonomy (NCBI): domain Eukaryota; kingdom Metazoa; phylum Arthropoda; class Malacostraca; order Decapoda; family Cambaridae; genus Procambarus; species Procambarus virginalis. The sequence goes on along the minus strand of WNGS01002727.1, from coordinate 7,287 downwards.
TTAGCAGCACTTGGAAGCTGTTTATAACAATAACCCTTCAGCTGGTTAGACTGTTATCTCGTAAACTAGTTAATAAATGTATAATAAATGATAATTAAGGGAAGATGCACAGGTTTCGTAAGAGTTTGTGTAAATGGTCTAATGAATTGTGGATGGTATGAGGGTCATCACAGTGTTAAACAACATCCGCAAGAAATGAATGAAATTCACCTTTGCTGCAATGGTGCTGCGGTTGAGGTTAGGAGGGTTGCTTGGGTTGGGTTGGGTAGGTTAGGTTAGGTTAGGAGGGTTGCTTGGGTTGGGTTGGGTAGGTTAGGTTAGGTTAGCAGGGTTGCTTGGGTTGGGTTGGGTAGGTTAGGTTAGGTTAGGAGGGTTGCTTGGGTTGGGTTGGGTAGGTTAGGTTAGGTTAGGAGGGTTGCTTGGGTTGGGTTGGGTAGGTTAGGTTAGGTTAAGAGGGTTGCTTGGTTGGGTTGGGTAGGTTAGGTTAGGTTAGCAGGGTTGCTTGGGTTGGGTTGGGTAGGTTAGGTTAGGTTAGGAGGGTTGCTTGGGTTGGGTTGGGATGGGTTAGGAGGGTTGCTTGGGTCGGGACATTTCTGTTTAGGCAAAGATGGTGTATTTTTTGTTTACGACGTATAAGTGAGGATAAAGGGTTAGGGAGGAGGCCTCTCTCATCTCTATGTTAGGACGGTGGGCACGATCATCCTGCCAGTGGCCAGCACCAACAGTCTAGTGAACCAATAAGCCAGACACACGTGTCCAGCCGTGGTCACCAACCCGCCCCGGGCGCTAACAAGTCCACATTCCTCACAAGCAAAGGTATAGCAGATGAAAGCAGGTGGGGGGGGGGGGGAGGTGTTGAGAGAGAGAGAGAGAGAGAGAGAGAGAGAGAGAGAGAGAGAGAGAGAGAGAGAGAGAGAGAGAGAGAGAGGGGGGGGGGAGGGGGGGCTCGTAAACCATTTAACAAACACAAACTAATCCTCCACAATGAAAGAAAGATGTACAGGTTTCGTAAAAGGTGTTGGAAGCGCCGCCAGCGTGAGAAATAAGTCAATAGAAAGGCTCTCACTGCTAAAAAATGCAAGTGATTTGGTCAAGAGAGAGAGCGCGGGCTGCTGCCATGTAAACACTGCACAAGCCTAACAAAAAATATCCCCAGCAGGAGGTGGCGCAACTGAGAATTTTCCCCAGCGACAGGAGGAGTTTTTGCGGGAATTAATTGCGTGAGTCAAGTGGCCCGAGGAACGCCAATTTTAAGTCGTCGCCAACAATATTGGCGCCATTTTAGAGGGCGTCGCTATCATCTAGTTCAGGAAATAGAGGAGAACCTTGCGGACAAGGTTATCCTACATGTGTTATCCTAGATCAGGGGTCTCCAAACTTTTCACTGTAAGGGCCACATTATATATTTCCCATATTTATGCGGGCCGAAGGAATATGGAGGGCGAGCCCCACTCGCCCTCCATCCCCACAATATACAGTTATACACAACTGATTGGTTGTAATGCACAACACATACCTACCAGTACTAGTATCTGTGCGTCACACTATCGAGAGAGAGGAAAACTGACTCGGGCTGAGCGCCACCAGTCAGCAGCCCCAGCTTTCAATAATTCTGCGATGCCATTCGCAGAATAATTATTTTTTCAAGGCCACCACACAGGGATTTGTTTGGCGGGCCGGATGAAATTATGTGGCGGGCCGGATGTGGCCCGCGGGCCATAGTTTAGAGACCCCTGTACCTAGATACTGCCACCGGGGAAGGGAGAGGAGGTCACGAGGTATTACTCAAGGGGAAGGCAACAACAGCGTCGGAAGGAGAGAGGAGGCCACGAGGTATTACTCAAGGGGAAGACACCAACAGGGTCGGAAGGAGAGAGATGTCTCTATCATGTCTCCCCGCTCTATACTTTTTTTTCTAGTGTCGTCCCAAACTTCTGAACCTATTTTGAGTTTCCTTAAGTGTTTTTTTAAGTGGGGCTCCATGCTGGGGCTGCATACTCTAAGACTGGTCTCACGTAGGCTGTGTAAAGTACTCTAAATGCCCCTTTACTTAACTTCCTGAATGGTGTGCTGAATGGTGCATATCTTGACATTATTTCGGGGCTTAGTGTCACCGCGGCCCGGTCCTCGACCAGGCCTCCACCCCCAGGAAGCAGCCCGTGACAGCTGACTAACTCCCAGGTACCTATTTACTGTTAGGTGACAGGGGCATCAGGGTGAAAGAAACTGCCCATTGTTTCAAGCCGGCGCCCGGGATCGAACCCGGGACCACAGGATCACGTGTCTAGTGTTCTGTCCATTCAGCCACCGGCTCATTCTACTTCTCGGCTTCTTGGTAGAGTTAAACTACTACCAACATCTGAGAATTTTGTAGGTAGTGATCATGTCTCCCCTTACTCTTCTGGTTTCCAGTGTCGTGAGGTGCATCACTGACACTACCAGGGAGGTAGTTTCCCACATGTGTACTGTCTCTTTGGTCGCCTGTCACCTGGTCCCATTTCCCATAACTTTACACTTGCTCGTGTTGAACTCCAGTAGCCATTTCTCCAACTTGTTCAGCTCCTCTTGGAGAATCATCACTCCTCATCTGCCTCAACTTGTCTCATCAACTTTGCGTCATCTGAAAACATCGACCTTGACGACTTAACTTCTGTCAATAGTTCGTTGACGTATATGAGGAATAGAATTGGTGCCAGCACCGACCCTTGAGGTACTCCACTCCTTACTGTCCGGGGCCACCTTCACCAAGCAGTTACGCAAGCACTTACGAACCTGGAGCCAGATTCACGAAGCAGTTACGCAAGCACTTACGAACGTGTACATCTTTCCTCAATCTCTGACGGCTTTGGTTACATTTATTAAACAGTTTACAAGCAGTAAAACTTGCCAATCAACTGTTGTTATTGTTATAAACAGCCTCCTGGTGCTTCGGAGCTCATTAACTGTTTAATAATTGTAAACAAAGCCGCCAAAGATTGAGAAAAGATGGACACGTTCGTAAGTGCTTGCGTAACTGCTTCGTGAATCTGACCCCGGGTTCGTAAGTGCTTGCGTAACTACTTCGTGAATCTGGCCCCGGTTCGTAAGTGCTTGCGTAACTGCTTCGTGAATCTGGCGCCAACTTCTGGTCCCTTACTGTGAGTGTCTGGCTCCTGTCTGTTTGGTAGTTCCTTACCCATGTTAGGACCTTCCCGCTCACGCCCGCCTGCCTCTCACGTGTCCACAGGTAATCTCTGTGGTAATCTCACAGGTAATAGTCCACAGATGCCAGGGTGAAGAGGAGTCACAATAACGAGGCTCAAGTTTGTTGACCAGACCACACGCTAGTAAGTGAAGGGACGACGACGTTTCGGTCCGTCCTGGACCATTCTCAAGTCGATTGTGAGAATGGTCCAGGACGGACCGAAACGTGGTCGTCCCTTCACCTTCTAGTGTGTGGTGTGGTCATTAAAGACCTCTGCTAACTGTCCGCTGAGGACCTCTGCTGCTGCTTTCAATATCTTTGATCAATATGTTTTCTGGTCAAACTCCTTAGTTTAGTCCAATGATGTTAGGGTGTTTAGTCACCTAGTTGTGCTTGCGGGGGTTGAGCTCTGGCTCTTTGGTCCCGCCTCTCAACTGTCAATCAACAGGTGTACAGGTTCCTGAGCCTATTGGGCTCTATCATATCTACATTATAAACTGTGTATGGAGTCAGCCTCCACCACATCACTGCCTAATACATTCCACCTGTTAACTACTCTGACACTGAACAAGGTCTTTCTAACGTCTCTGTGGCTCATGTGGGTACTCAGTCTCCACCTGTGTCCCCTTGTTCGCGTCCCCCAGTGTTGAATAGTTTGGCCTTGTTTACCCCCGGTCGATTCCTCTGAGAATGTTGAAGGTAGTGATCATGTCTCCCCTTAATCTTCTGTCTTCCAGTGTCGTAAGGTTCATTTCCCGCAGCCTTTCCTCGTAACTCATGCCTCTTAGTTCTGGGACTAGTCTAGTGGCATACCTTTGGACTTTCTCCAGCTTCGTCTTGTGCTTGACAAGGTACGGCTCCATGCTGGGGCTGCATACTCCAGGATTGGTCTCACATATGTGGTGTACAAGATTCTGAATGATTCCTTACACAGGTTCCTGAACGCCGTTCTGATGTTAGCCAGCCTCGCATATGCCGCAGACGTTATTCTCTTTATGTGGGCTTCAGGAGACAGGTTTGGTGTGATATCAACTCCTAGATCTTTCTCTCTGTCTGTTTCATTAAGTACTTCATCCCCTATTCTGTATCCTGTGTCTGGCCTCCTGTTTCCACTGCCTAGTTTCATTACTTTGCATTTACTTGGGTTGAACTTTAACAACCATTTGTTGGACCATTCATTGAAAGTGTGTGTGTGTGTGTGTGGTGTGTGTGTGTGTGTGTGTGTGTGTGTGTGTGTGTGTGTGTGTGTGTGTGTGTGTGTGTCCCACCAATTTATCAGAAGGATCGCACTGATGTCCACAATTTGGCTGGAGTAATTCCAAGTTCTTGTGTGGTGGGCGTCGATGTTGTGTTCCGCCCGTAGCTCACCTAATTACCCCTAATGAGGCCATCTTCAACACCTACACTGAGTTATGTATCGCCTGTGTAATACATGTCTGTGTGTATACAAGTATCTTTTGTTAACGCGAGCCAATGATTAACGAAAGCACCTTGTGTTACATATATAACTGTGTGTAATGTATACATAGCTGTGTGTAATGTATACATAGCTGTGTGTAATGTATACATAGCTGTGTGTAATGTATACATAGCTGTGTGTAATGTATACATAGCTGTGTGTAATGTATACATAGCTGTGTGTAATGTATACATAGCTATGTGTAATGTATACATAGCTGTGTGTAATGTATACATAGCTGTGTGTAATGTATACATAGCTGTGTGTAATGTATACATAGCTATGTGTAATGTATACATAGCTGTGTGTAATGTATACATAGCTGTATGTAATGTATATGGGTGTATGTAATGTATACATAGCTATGTGTAATGTATACATAGCTGTGTGTAATGTATACATAGTTGTATGTAATATACTCTGAGGTCGTGAGGGATGTACTCACCTAAATGTGCTTGCAGGGTCGAGTTAGGCTCCTGGGCCCCGCCTTATAGCGCCCTAATATTAATACAATGACACATTGATCATATTTACAATGAGAACTTTGAATATGAATTAGCTGGCAACATCGGGGATCGAACTCTGAGCTAACAAGACGTGAAATCGTCGCCGGTAAAGCAATAAACTGAACAAGAGGCGGAATGACAAGCATCTTCAACAGTTCTCCATTCAGACATACAACATTTGGCAAGTTGCAACAGCCTATTGTTGGTAGCCAGGAGGTGGGGCCCAGCAGCTAGAGCAAGAGGTAGACACACATACAGCAGTCATACAGCGTGTATTATACACCACAACAACACCACCACCGGAGACAACACAGGCGCAGAACTAATGGCCAGACACAACCCGCTGCCTCAACGCTTGAGGTGAGCGCTCACCTCAACACCAATCATCTTATCTCAGCCTGCCCTACCTGCCTCAGCCTCCCTCACGCAGGTGATGCTCTCTAGGGTACAGGTGAGGCAGCACGTGTTGCCATCACACCTCTCAACACCTCTCAACACCTCTCAACACCTGTCAACCACCACAGCCATCAATGTCAACCACCACCACCACCCAGACCATGTTCCCGTGTTGGGCTCAGGAGCCTGGGCTCAGGAGCCTGGACTCAGGAGACTGGACTCAGGAGACTGGACTCAGGAGACTGGACTCAGGAGACTGGACTCAGGAGACTGGACTCAGGAGACTGGACTCAGGAGACTGGACTCAGGAGACTGGACTCAGGAGACTGGACTCAGGAGACTGGACTCAGGAGACTGGACTCAGGAGACTGGACTCAGGAGCCTCGGCTCAGGAGACTGGACTCAGGAGACTGGACTCAGGAGCCTGGACTCAGGAGCCTGGACTCAGGAGCCTGGACTCAGGAGCCTGGACTCAGGAGCCTGGACTCAGGAGCCTGGACTCAGAGGCCAGAACCCACACACCAACAGACAGCCTCAAGGAGAAACTGACGAGTGTGGAACAAAGGAAGATATCAAATAGAGAGCATGACGCAGATATCAGCAGTGAGCCGACAAGCAGTGTACCTGTAACCCAAGTCTCGCTACAAGGTGGTCTTGTCGGCTCAACTCAACTGCCTCGTGTAGTTAACATCTGTTGTGGGTTATTGGCTCCTTTAACGTAGATCTTGTTAGAGGGAAGTTGTACTGGAGTGAAATGTTTGTCTAGTATTCCTGTGTGTTCACTCTCAGAGTGCCACAGGTGTGTACCTGTGTGTACACTCACAGAGTGCCACAGGTACTGTACCTGTGTGTTCACTCACAGTGCAACAGGTACTGTACCTGTGTGTTCACTCACAGAGTGCCACAGGTACTGTACCTGTGTGTTCACTCACAGAGTGCCACAGGTACTGTACCTGTGTGTCCACTCACAGAGTGCCACAGGTACTGTACCTGTGTGTTCACTCTCAGAGTGCCACAGGTACTGTACCTGTGTGTTCACTCACAGAGTGCCACAGGTACTGTACCTGTGTGTTCACTCACAGAGTGCCACAGGTACTGTACCTGTGTGTTCACTCACAGAGTGCCACAGGTACTGTACCTGTGTGTTCACTCTCAGAGTGCCACAGGTACTGTACCTGTGTTCACTCACAGAGTGCCACAGGTACTGTACCTGTGTGTCACTCGCAGAGTGCCACAGGTACTGTACCTGTGTGTTCACTCATAGAGTGCCACAGGTACTGAACCTGTGTGTTCACTCTCAGAGTGCCACAGGTACTGTACCCGTGTGTCTCACTCACAGAGTGCCACAGGTACTGTACCCGTGTTTCACTCACTCACAGAGTGCCACAGTTACTGTGCCTGTGTGTTACTCACAGAGTGCCACAGCTCTACAAACCTGCACTTGAGGGCCAAAGACCAAACAGAGCCACACACTTACCGAGAGCCAGGGGTAGGAGTCGGTGGCCTGTAGCCGCTCCAGAATGCCGGCAGGCGACTCCGCCGCAGCCGCAGGCGGGTCCATGCTCTCCGACGCAGGCGGCGAGGGTGGACATAGCTCACGCGAGGGTGTTATGGGGTCAGTGCCGTCCAGCGTCGTCTCCAAGTAGCAGGGACAAGGTGTGGGCGAGGTGGTGGTGGTGTGGTGAAGGGTTGTAGGTCTGACCATGGGCCACGGGTAGAATGTTACCTTAGTAGGGCTTCGT
>WNGS01002725.1:9354-20468 GCA_020271785.1 Procambarus virginalis | reverse complement strand
AATACATACATACATACATATGTATGCACACACACAAAGACAAACTCTTTAGCACAGGTGGGACACGAACAAGGGGACACAGTGGAGACTGAGTACCCACATGAGCCACAGAGACGTTAGAAAGAACTTTTTCAGTGTCAGAGTAGTTAACAGGTGGAATGCATTAGGCAGTGATGTGGTGGAGGCTGACTCCATACACAGTTTCAAATGTAGAATATGATAGAGCCCAGTAGGCTCAGGAACCTGTACACCAGTTGATTGACAGTTGAGAGGCGGGACAAAAGAGCCAGAACTCAACCCCCGCAAGCACATCTAGGTGAGTATACACACGTGCATTGAAGGAGGGTAATGACTGGTGTTTACCCACAGTGATAGGACAGGGGGCGGGGGTGGATAGAGGCACCAGGCTTCTGGAAAGAGTGTGTGCTGTGATCTGGGAAAGATGTTTACTTTGATAAACGTGATGACTGAGAGCTAACTCACTTGTTCAGAAATAACTAAGTTTGGTGAACACTGCACTAAGGAGGAGGCCGGGAGCTGAAACTCGGTAACTCTATTTGGTTACTACGTCTCAAATATGATTATTTTGAATTTCAGGGAAATTCAACTGTTAATAACGAAACTACACCTATAAACGTATAGAGCCGGGTCCAAGAACTAACAACTGACACTGGTAAATACCTAACAAACTCCTAATGAACATGTTCTCTGAAAATGGACTTCTTCTGACCTTAACTTTACTCTTAAACAGGTACAGTAGAGACAAGATTTTTTCCTTAATAATTCCTTAACATGGCAGAGTATTTGTTCATGTAGAAACTCTAAAATCCGCCGCGGCAAATTGGGACCCCCAGGTCAGACCCTGGGACCCCCAGGTCAGACCCTGGGACCCGCAGGTCAGACCCTGGGACACGCAGGTCAGACCCTGGGACCCCCAGGTCAGACCCTGGGACCCCCAGGTCAGACCCTGGGACACCCAGGTCAGACCCAGGGACTCCCAGGTCAGACCCAGGGACCCCCAGGTCAGACCCTGGGACCCCCAGGTCAGACCCTGGGACCCCAGGTCAGACCCAGGGACCCCCAGGTCAGACCCAGGGACCCCAGGTCAGACCCTGGGACCCCCAGGTCAGACCCTGGGACCCCCAGGTCAGACCCAGGGACTCCCAGGTCAGACCCAGGGACCCCCAGGTCAGACCCAGGGACCCCCAGGTCAGACCCAGGGACCCCCAGGTCAGACCCAGGGACCCCCAGGTCAGACCCAGGGACCCCCAGGTCAGACCCAGGGACCCCCAGGTCAGACCCAGGGACCCCCAGGTCAGACCCAGGGACCCCCAGGTCAGACCCTGGGACACCCAGGTCAGACCCAGGGACCCCCAGGTCAGACCCAGGGACCCCCAGGTCAGACCCAGGGACCCCCAGGTCAGACCCTGGGACACCCAGGTCAGACCCAGGGACCCCCAGGTCAGACCCAGGGACCCCCAGGTCAGACCCTGGGACACCCAGGTCAGACCCTGGGACACCCAGGTCAGACCCTGGGACACCCAGGTCAGACCCTGGGACACCCAGGTCAGACCCTGGGACACCCAGGTCAGACCCTGGGACACCCAGGTCAGACCCTGGGACACCCAGGTCAGACCCTGGGACACCCAGGTCAGACCCTGGGACACCCAGGTCAGACCCTGGGACACCCAGGTCAGACCCTGGGACACCCAGGTCAGACCCTGGGACACCCAGGTCAGACCCTGGGACACCCAGGTCAGACCCTGGGACACCCAGGTCAGACCCTGGGACACCCAGGTCAGACCCTGGGACACCAAGGTCAGACCCTGGGACCCCCAGGTCAGACCCTGGGACACCAAGGTCAGACCCTGGGACCCCCAGGTCAGACCCTGGGACACCAAGGTCAGACCCTGGGACCCCCAGGTCAGACCCTGGGACCCCCAGGTCAGACCCTGGGACCCCCAGGTCAGACCCTGGGACCCAAACATGGGTGACCGCAGAGGGCGGGATATTGTCGGGATAAACCCTCTACACTTTTAATGGACATCGCATAGTGAAGATTTTTGCAAAAAAAAAAAAAAAAAAATCTAGGCTATGCGGTCATTGTATCTGCTGTGGTGATGATGGTGCTCCTAGTGATGGTGATGATGGTGGTGGTGGTGGTGATGGTGGTGATTATGGTGGTGGTGGTGGTGGTGGTGGTGACTGACAATAGCAGGTGTGTACACGTGCGTGTCAGGAGACTTATAGATGTGATCTCTGGGTCCTGCACGCCTTAGATGTATTTTCCATGACATGGTAATATTGTGTTATCTTGTCTCTCGCGCCACATGTGTACACGCTCACACCTGGCTCCACTGCCAGGCACCACCACAGCCTACTGTGGCAGACCTCCACAACGCTACCAACAGTAGCAGCTGCAGAAGTAGCAGCAGGAGGTACGCAGCGAAGCATGAAGCACCCGCGGCAGGGCTGAGCACTCACCTCCCAGACATGCAGATGAGCTCCGAGTCGCAGGTGGATGAGCGGGGGACGAATCCTAGGCGTGTGAAGCCAACCTTATGGCAGGAACCAATAATGACTACAATATCCAGAGGAAATGTTAGATATATTCTGCCCATGTCTCAGGGAACCCGTGCCGCCATACGCCCCAGGAACGCGGTCCCTCGCCAGCTTCTAAAGAACCCACGACCTAACAAAACACCAGAATACCTGACCTACATGGAGTAAGGGTGGAGGGTGACCTACCTGAGGAGGAGAGGGTGGAGGGTGACCTACCTGAGGAGGAGAGGGTGGAGGGTGACCTACCTGAGGAGGAGAGGGTGGAGGGTGACCTACCTGAGGAGGAGAGGGTGGAGGGTGACCTACCTGAGGAGGAGAGGGTGGAGGGTGACCTACCTGAGGAGGAGAGGGTGGAGGGTGACCTACCTGAGGAGGAGAGGGGTGGAGGGTGACCTACCTTGGTGCGAGACTTGAGGCGCTCGACGGCCTGGTTGTCAGCAGGTGACCTTGGCACTCTGGTGCTCTTCTCGCGGCACCAGTCAATGTGACGGTCGGCAGCCTTGGGGCCGAAGTGCCGCTCGCAGTGGGGACACTGGAGGTAGTCTGAGGGTATGTTGGACACGGGCGCGCCGCCCCCGCCATCCTCGCCCTCTGCCACAACACAAACACCTTTACTTCTCAGCTCAACAAAAACTATATTTGTTTGCAATGTCTGCAAGGAAACTATGTCCTTGCAGACATTGCAAGGACGTTCTTTCCTCTTACAGAAACGGTAAAGATTAAAAAAAAACATTATTTTCTAGATATATAATAGAATTTTACATTAATATATAATAAACGACAAAGATTACAATGAATTTGTTCTGGAAAGGACAGATTATAAAATTGTTTGAAGATATAATAAAAATATGAATATACTTTTCTAGTCATTTAGAAACATTTAAAAATAATTTTGAACATAAAACATGACCAATATATTATAGTTACAGAAGTAAAATTGCACATTGTCCTCATCAACAAAGGCCAAATGCTCGATAAGCCAACCACTACACAACTTGTTCATGCATGCCAGACACTTGTTCCTTCACTGCTGTTTTCCTCCGAATGTGGCTGTGGAGCAGCTTTGGTTGGGTCTTGGCTTTACTCGCGATGTCATTTTCAAACTGTCTCTCTGCTTCCCTCCTCACTCTGAGGTACTCATTTCTGGCCCTCTGGTATCTCTCCCTACTCTCCACTGTTCTGTTATTTCTGTAGTTTCTCCATGTTCTTTTACTCAGTTGCTTCGCTACCTTACATTCCTGGTTGAACCATGGGTTCTTCTGTTGCTTTTCGTTTTTCTCCTTTTGGACAGGGATAATCCTGTCTGAAGCTTCCTGGCACTTCTGGTTGACATAATCCATCATATCCTTACAGTCCTGTCTCTAAGTTGTTTTCCATGGTATTCCCTTAGGAAGTTCTTCATCTCGTCATATTTTCCTCTTCGGTAATTTAGTCTTTTCCCTTCCGATCCCATCCTTGGATAGGTTATCCCTACCTCCACCAAGTACTCAAAGGTCAATACACTGTGGTTACTCATTCCTATGGGGGCTTCAACTTTGACATCCCTTATTTGTGACTCATTCATGGTGAATATCAGGTCGAGTCTAGCTGGTTCATCATTACCTCTCACTCTTGTGGGTTCCTTGACATGCTGCCTCAGAAAGTTACTTGTTGCCACTTCCAAGAGTTTAGCTCTCCATGTATCTGCACCACCATGTGGGTCCCCATTCTCCCAGTCTATCTTTCCATGGTTGAAATCACCCATGATTAAGAGTCTGGAGCCATTCCTGCAGGCAACTGAACTGCTCTCCTATTATATTATTGGTTGCCATGTTGTTCCTATCAAACTCCTGTCTAGGTCTTCTGTCATTTAGAGGAGGGTTGTAAATGACTGCCACTATTATCTTAGGTCCATCCATGTTATAGTTCCTGTTATGTAATCTCTGACCCCATCACAACCCGGAATTTTCATCTCATCAAAATTCCAGTCCTTCCTTATCAGCAGGGCCACTCTCCACCTCCTCTCCCTTCCCTCTCTTTCCTTAATATATAGTATTCCTTTGGAAACACAGCATCTGTTATGACTCCTGACATTTTGTTTCCGTGAGTCCTATTACATCAGGTTTTATTCTTGCGCCCTTTCTGCCAGTTCACTTGGCAGAAAGGCAGTTCACTTGGTCTTGAAGGAGGCCAGCCTCGGGTGAAAAGGGGCTGTGACGATCCTTGTCTGGAACCCGTAGGTGCGGGACCGGGACGTCCACCTCCCGAGGGGTCGTGCGGCCCAGGCTCTGCTTCAGGGGGCTGGGGTCATTCATGCCCTTGATGGGGGTTCTTCTCCGGCCCCAACCAGCGGTCTCCGGGTTGGAGGTCCCTGTGCCCTTCTTCACCACCTTCCAGGTCAACCCGGAACTCACAGTTCCTGCGACGGCGCTGGAACCAATCGTATTGGCGTATGCCTTTCCATTGGCGACTTTCAGCGCCGTGGAGAGGGGGGACCTGCTGCCTGGGTAACAGCTTCTTCCCCAAATCAACCTACCCTGGCTTTGCGCCCTGGTGAGGCCACTCCAGACCGACACCCAGAGCGCAACTCCATAGTCTCCTGAGACTGATGGATGCCTACTACTACTACTACTACTTGCTTTATTGGTAATCCCATCGATGTTTGAGTACATTACGTTGAAGCTCACTTTTCTATATCCATTTTCACCCTTATCTCCACAAGTGTAGGAAGATGTTCCATGGGCATTGCTACTTGGGTAGGTTCATCCTCCTGTGAGGAAGTTGCCAGGGGTTCAGGGGAAGGTGGAGTGGAGGATGCAGGGCTTAGGTCTTGTCCAGGCCTGCTTGGGACAGGAAGAAGTCCTGGGGGTGATTGGGCTGGGAGTGCTTGAGGTTGGGAGGCAGGGATTGCTCGGGAAGAGGGCACCCCTTCCTGTGGTGTAGTTAACAGGGGGTTTCGGGGAGTGGAGTGGGGGATGGGGGCTTAGGTCTTGCCTGGATCTGTCTGGGGCAGGACGAAACCAAGGGATGGGAAGGCAGGGATACTCGGGGTAAGGGGGGAGGGAGGATTTGGGTGATATGGTGGGCATTGTGCAGGGTAAGGAAGGATTTGTGCTGGGGGTTTGGAGGGGGGGGGGCTCTTATGGGTTGGTGGGCTGCGGTGCTGCAGTCCCCTTCTGGGGTTCCTGAATTGCTGGATTGGGGTTCCCCACTTCCCTCTAGGATTGCTGGGTTGGAGGCTGAGGTTCCCTGACTCCCTTCCCTCTCCTTGCACCTGCTGCCCTTATTATCTCGTCCCTGGTCATGTCCCTCCAAAGGTGTACCTCTCTGTAATTCCTTGCATTTTCAGTTTGCCCTTCTTTACTAGGATGTCCTCGCTCCTGAATACTACCTTGATCAATTTCTTTTTGTATTTCTTGTACTGCCCAATCCGGAAAATCTGTTCAATGTCTCGTCCATCCCCTTCCATTCCTATGTCCTTTAGAATCCCTGACACTGCAGCTTTGTCCTTAGTCCTACATTCTTCCCATGTGGACCATCTTGTTCCTTAACACCTATCACTACTATAACTCTTTTCCTTTCCATTAGCTGGCTTGTGCATCTAGCTGCCTCCTGTGAGGTTACTGCTTTCATTACAACTTCCTTGCCTCTGGACATGGCATCTGGGCTCTTCAGTATTTCAGCAAAGGTTGCACAAATTGTAGGGGTTATCTTGAGATGATTTCGGGGCTTAGTATCCCTGCGGCCCGGTCCTCAACCAGGACTCCACCCCCAGGAAGCAACCCATGATAGCTGACTAACTCCCAGTTACCCATTTATTGCTAGGTAACAGTGGCATCAGGGTGAAAAAACTGCCCATTGTGTCTCTCCGGCGCCCGGGATCGAACCCGGGACCACAGGATTACGTGTCCAGTGTTTAGTCCGCTCAGCTGTCGGCTCCGGCAGTCTGTGTACAGGGGTCTCTGCCATTGCTACATCTCCAGGTACCTGGGGGCTGGTCCCCTGGGCCAGAGTCTGATGAGGGCCTGTTTTTAGGCTTTTTATCTCCTCTTGTGCTGCAAGTAGTTCTATCTGCAGCTTATATATAGCTTCCCTCAGGTCCTTCAATTCCCCACTGGTTTCCATCCATGTCTTAGCAATCATCTCCATGTGTGACTCGTCCAGTCCCTCTGTTCGCTCGCTAATGGCGGCGGCATTAGCCAGCATTTAGCAACTGCTTGTGTACTATGGTTAAGTACTGTGTACAGAAGTGTACATGGGTACTGCGTGTAAATGGGTAGTGTGTGTACATGGGCAGTGTGTGTGTACAAGGGCAGTGTGTGTACATGGGCAGGGTGTGTACATGGGCAGGGTGTGTACATGGGCAGTGTGTGTACATGGGCAGTGTGTGTACATGGGCAGTGTGTGTACATGGGCAGTGTGTGTACATGGGCAGTGTGTGTACATGGGCAGTGTGTGTACATGGGCAGTGTGTGTACATGGACAGTGTGTGTACATGGACAGTGTGTGTACATGGGCAGTGTGTGTACATGGACAGTGTGTGTACATGGGCAGTGTGTGTACATGGGCAGTGTGTATACATGGGCAGTGTGTGTACATGGGTAGTGTGTGTACATGGGCAGTGTGTGTACATGGACAGTGCGTGTACATGGGCAGGGTGTGTACATGGGCAGGGTGTGTACATGGGCAGGGTGTGTACATGGGCAGGGTGTGTACATGGGCAGTGTGTGTACATGGGCAGGGTGTGTACATGGGCAGTGTGTGTACATGGGCAGGGTGTGTACATGGGCAGGTGTGTACATGGGCAGGGTGTGTACATGGGCAGTGTGTGTACATGGACAGTGTGTGTACATGGGCAGGGTGTGTACATGGGCAGGGTGTGTACATGGGCAGTGTGTGTACATGGACAGTGTGTGTACATGGGCAGTGTGTGTACATGACAGTGTGTGTACATGGACAGTGTGAGTACATGGGCAGTGTGTGTACATGGACAGTGTGTCTACATGGGCAGTGTGTGTACATGGGCAGTGTGTGTACATGGGCAGGGTGTGTACATGGGCAGTGTGTGTACATGGGCAGTGTGTGTACATGGGCAGTGTGTGTACATGGGCAGTGTGTGTACATGGACAGTGTGAGTACATGGACAGTGTGTGTGTACATGGGCAGTGTGTGTACATGGGCAGTGTGTGTACATGGGCAGTGTGTGTACATGGGCAGTGTGTGTACATGGGCAGTGTGTGTACATGGGCAGGTGTGTACATGGGCAGTGTGAGTACATGGGCAGTGTGTGTACATGGGCAGTGTGTGTACATGGACAGTGTGAGTACATGGACAGTGTGTGTACATGGGCAGTGTGAGTACATGGACAGTGTGTGTGTACATGGACAGTGTGTGTGTACATGGGCAGTGTGTGTGTACATGGGCAGTGTGTGTGTACATGGGCAGTGTGTGTGTACATGGGCAGTGTGTGTGTACATGGGCAGTGTGTGTGTACATGGGCAGTGTGTGTGTACATGGGCAGTGTGTGTGTACATGGGCAGTGTGTGTGTACATGGGCAGTGTGTGTGTACATGGGCAGTGTGTGTGTACATGGGCAGTGTGTGTACATGGGCAGCATGTGTGTGTACATGGGCAGTGTGTGTGTACATGGGCAGTGTGTGTGTGTACATGGGCAGTGTGTGTGTACATGGGCAGTGTGTGTGTACATGGACAGTGTGTGTGTACATGGGCAGGGTGTGTACATGGACAGTGTGTGTGTACATGGGCAGTGTGTGTACATGGGCAGTGTGTGTGTACATGGGCAGTGTGTGTTACATGGGCAGTGTGTGTGTACATGGGCAGTGTGTGTACATGGGCAGTGTGTGTGTACATGGACAGTGTGTGTGTACATGGGCAGGGTGTGTACATGGACAGTGTGTGTGTACATGGGCAGTGTGTGTACATGGGCAGTGTGTGTGTACATGGGCACGTCGCCTCACCTGTGATGCCCTTGGCCGCCCTTATGGCCCGCAGGAACTCCTGGTGCTTCTCCCGCCACTTGGACTTGGGGTTGGACTTGCGCTCCGGGGACTTGGCCCGGCCCGGCCCGCCCGGGGCACGTCCGACGCCTCCCCTCGCTGTCTGGTCGAGTTCAAGCTCTGTGGGAGAGTAGGATGGATGGGTTGACGGGGGTGGTGGATGAGTTGACGGTGGTGGTGGATGAGTTGACGGTGGTGGTGGATGAGTTGACGGTGGTGATGGATGAGTTGACGGTGGTGATGGATGAATTGACGGTGGTGGTGGATGAGTTGACGGTGGTGGTGGATGAGTTGATTGTGGTGGTGGATGAGTTGTCGGTGGTGGTGGATGTGTTGACGGGGTGGTGGATGAGTTGACGGTGGTGGTGGATGAGTTGACGGTGGTGGTGGATGAATTGACGGTGGTGGTGGATGAGTTGACGGGGGTGGTGGATGAGTTGACGGTGGTGGTGGATGAGTTGACGGTAGTGGTTGATGAGTTGACGGGGGTGGTGGATGAGTTGTCGGTGGTGGTGGATGTGTTGACGGGGTGGTGGATGAGTTGACGGTGGTGGTGGATGAGTTGACAGTGGTGGTGGATGAGTTGACGGTGCTGGTGGATGAGTTGACGGTGGTGGTGGATGAGTTGACAGGGTGGTGGATGAGTTGACGGTGGTGGTGGATGAGTTGACGGTGGTGGTGGATGAGTTGACGGGGTGGTGGATGAGTTGACGGTGGTGGTGGATGAGTTGACGGTGGTGGTGATGAGTTGACGGGGTGGTGGATGAGTTGACGGTGGTGGTGGATGAGTTGACGGTGGTGGTGGATGAGTTGACGGGGTGTGGTGGATGAGTTGACGGTGGTGGTGGATGAGTTGACAGTGGTGGTGGATGAGTTGACGGTGGTGGTGGATGAGTTGACGGTGGTGGTGGATGAGTTGACAGTGGTGGTGGATGAGTTGACGGGGGTGGTGGATGAGTTGACGGTGGTGGTGGATGAGTTGACAGTGGTGGTGGATGAGTTGACGGTGGTGGTGGATGAGTTGACGGTGGTGGTGGATGAGTTGACAGTGGTGGTGGATGAGTTGACGGTGGTGTTGATGAGTTGACAGTGGTGGTGGATGAGTTGACGGTAGTGGTGGATGAGTTGACAGTGGTGGTGGATGAGTTGACGGTGGTGGTTGATGAGTTGACGGTGGTGGTGGATGAGTTGACGGTGGTGGTGGATGAGTTGGTGGTGGTGGTGGATGAGTTGACGGTGGTGGTGGATGAGTTGACGGTGGTGGTGGATGAGTTGGTGGTGGTGGTGGATGAGTTGACGGTGGTGGTGGATGAGTTGGTGGTGGTGGTGGATGAGTTGACGGTGGTGGTGGATGAGTTGACGGTGGTGGTGGATGAGTTGGTGGTGGTGGTGGATGAGTTGACAGGGTGGTGGATGAGTTGACGGTGGTGGTGGATGAGTTGACGGGGTGGTGGATGAGTTGACGGTGGTGGTGGATGAGTTGACGGGGTGGTGGATGAGTTGACGGTGGTGGTGGATGAGTTGACGGTGGTGGTGGATGAGTTGACGGTGGTGGTTGATGAGTTGGTGGTGGTGGTGGATGAATTGGTGGTGGTGGTGGATGAGTTGACGGGGTGGTGGATGAGTTGACGGTGGTGGTGGATGAGTTGACGGTGGTGGTGGATGAGTTGACGGGGGTGGGTGGATGAGTTGACGGGGGGGTGGATGAGTTGACGGTGGTGGTGGATGAGTTGACGGTGGTGGTGGATGAGTTGACGGGGGGGTGGATGAGTTGACGGTGGTGGTGGATGAGTTGACAGTGGTGGTGGATGAGTTGATGGTGGTGGTGGATGAGTTGACGGTGGTGGTGGATGAGTTGACAGTGGTGGTGGATGAGTTGACGGGGGTGGTGGATGAGTTGATGGTGGTGGTGGATGAGTTGACAGGGTGGTGGGAGGAGATGGTTGACGGTGGGGGGGAGGAGGTGTTGGATGAGTTGACAGTGGTGGTGGATGAGTTGACGGTGGTGGTGGATGAGTTGACGGTGGTGGTGGATGAGTTGACGTGGTGGTGGATGAGTTGACGGTGGTGGTGGTGGATGAGTTGACGGTGGTGGTGGATGAGTTGACGGTGGTGGTGGATGAGTTGACGGTGGTGGTGGATGAGTTGACGGTGGTGGTGGATGAGTTGACGGTGGTGGTGGTGGATGAGTTGACGGTGGTGGTGGATGAGTTGACGGTGGTGGTGGATGAGTTGACGGTGGTGGTGGATGAGTTGGTGGTGGTGGTGGATGAGTTGACGGTGGTGGTGGATGAGTTGACGGTGGTGGTGGATGAGTTGACGGTGGTGGTGGATGAGTTGACGGTGGTGGTGGATGAGTTGACAGTGTGGTGGATGAGTTGACGGTGGTGGTGGATGAGTTGACGGTGGTGGTGGATGAGTTGACGGTGGTGGTGGATGAGTTGACGGTGGTGGTGGATGAGATGACAGTGGTGGTTGATGAGTGGGGACGGTGGTGGTGGATGAGTTGACGGTGGTGGTGGATGAGTTGGTGGTGGTGGTGGATGAGTTGACGGT
>WNGS01002724.1:40289-52173 GCA_020271785.1 Procambarus virginalis | reverse complement strand
ACACAATATGTAACACCACAGGTCATGCAGGTCACATCAATATGTAACATCACAGGTCATGCAGGTCACAACAATATGTAACATCACGGGTCATGCAGGTCACAACAATATGTAACATCACAGGTCATGCAGGTCACAACAATATTAACACCACATGTCATGCAGGTCACAACAATATTTAACATCAGGGGTCATGCAGGTCACAACAATGTGTAACATCTGGGGTCATGCAGGTCACAACAATATGTAACACACAGGTCATGCAGGTCACAACAATATGTAACATCACGGGTCATGCAGGTCACAACAATATGTAACATCACAGGTCATGCAGGTCACAACAATATGTAACATCACAGGTCATGCAGGTCACAACAATATGTAACATCACGGGCATGCAGGTCACAACAATATGTAACATCAGGGGTCATGCAGGTCACAACAATATGTAACCCACAGGTCATGCAGGTCACAACAATATGTAACATCAGGGGTCATGCAGGTCACAACAATATGTACATCACGGGTCATGCAGGTCATGCAGGTCACAACAATATGTAACATCAGGGGTCATGCAGGTCACAACATTATGTAACATCAGGGTCATGCAGGTCACAACAATATGTAACACACAGGTCATGCAGGTCACAACAATATGTAACATCTGGGTCATGCAGGTCACAACAATATGTAACATCAGGGTCATGCAGGTCACAACAATATGTAACACACAGGTCATGCAGGTCACAACAATATGTAACATCACGGGTCATGCAGGTCACAACAATATGTAACATCAGGGTCATGCAGGTCACAACAATATGTAACATCAGGGTCATGCAGGTCACAACAATATGTAACATCACAGGTCATGCAGGTCACAACAATATGTAACATCTGGGGTCATGCAGGCCACAACAATATGTAACATCACAGGTCATGCAGGACACAACAATATGTAACATCACAGGTCATGCAGGTCACAACAATATGTAACATCACAGGTAATGCAGGACACAACAATATGTAACACCACAGGTTATGCAGGTCACAACAATATGTAACATCACAGGTCATGCAGGTCACAACAATATGTAACATCAGGGGTCATGCAGGTCACAACAATATGTAACATCGGGGTCATGCAGGTCACAACAATATGTAACACCACAGGTCATGCAGGTCACAACAATATGTAACATCAGGGGTCATGCAGGTCACAACAATATGTAACATCAGGGGTCATGCAGGTCACAACAATATGTAACACCACAGGTCATGCAGGTCACAACAATATGTAACACCAGGGGTCATGCAGGTCACAACAATATGTAACACCAGGGGTCAAGCAGGTCACAACAATATGTAACACCAGGGGTCATGCAGGTCACAACAATATGTAACACCAGGGGTCATGCAGGTCACAACAATATGTAACATCACGGGTCATGCAGGCACAATAATATGTAACATCACGGGTCATGCAGGTCACAACAATATGTAACACCAGGGGTCATGCAGATCACAACAATATGTAACATCACGGGTCATGCAGGCACAAAATATGTAACATCACGGGTCATGCAGGCACAATAATATGTAACATCACGGGTCATGCAGGTCACAACAATATGTAACATCACAGGTCATGCAGGTCACAACAATATGTAACATCACGGGTCATGCAGGTCACAACAATATGTAACATCACAGGTCATGCAGGTCACAACAATATGTAACATCACAGGTCATGCAGGTCACAACAATATGTAACATCACAGGTCATGCAGGTCACAACAATATGTAACATCACAGGTCATGCAGGACACAACAATATGTAACACCAGGGGTCATGCAGGTCACAACAATATGTAACATCAGGGGTCATGCAGGTCACAACAATATGTAACATCACGGTCATGCAGGTCACAACAATATGTAACATCACAGGTCATGCAGGTCACAACAATATGTAACATCTGGGTCATGCAGGTCACAACAATATGTAACATCACAGGTCATGCAGGACACAACAATATGTAACATCTGGGGTCATGCAGGTCACAACAATATGTAACATCACAGGTCATGCAGGTCACAACAATATGTAACATCACAGGTCATGCAGGTCACAACAATATGTAACATCACAGGTCATGCAGGTCACAACAATATGTAACACCACAGCCCTGGAAACACAAACCGAAACTGTCTCTATTTTCCGCTTGTTACAACTTGTAATAAAGGTGTTATATCTTGGCTTAACGTGTTTATGAGTATTAGAACGTTGTTACAACTTGCTATATTGGTGGATAACTGGTTAGAGGTGTTAAACTTGTTCGAACGTTGTACCAATGTCGTAGTTCGGTGTGTTTAGCGGGAGGTCATGCAGGTCACAACAATATGTAACATCATGGGTCATGCAGGTCACAACAATATGTAACACCACAGGTCATGCAGGTCACATCAATATGTACCATCACAGGTCATGCAGGTCACAACAATATGTAACATCACGGGTCATGCAGGTCACAACAATATGTAACATCACAGGGCATGCAGGTCACAACAATATGTAACATCACGGGTCATGCAGGTCACAACAATATGTAACATCACAGGTCATGCAGGTCACAACAATATGTAACATCACAGGTCATGCAGGTCACAACAATATGTAACATCACAGGTCATGCAGGTCACAACAATATGTAACATCACAGGTCATGCAGGTCACAACAATATGTAACACAGGGGTCATGCAGGTCACAACAATATGTAACATCAGGGGTCATGCAGGTCACAACAATATGTAACATCAGGGGTCATGCAGGTCACAACAATATGTAACATCACAGGTCATGCAGGTCACAACAATATGTAACATCAGGGGTCATGCAGGTCACAACAATATGTAACATCACAGGTCATGCAGGTCACAACAATATGTAACATCAGGGGTCATGCAGGTCACAACAATATGTAACATCACAGGTCATGCAGGTCACAACAATATGTAACATCACAGGTCATGCAGGTCACAACAATATGTAACATCACAGGTCATGCAGGTCACAACAATATGTAACATCACAGGTCATGCAGGTCACAACAATATGTAACATCACAGGTCATGCAGGTCACAACAATATGTAACATCACAGGTCATGCAGGTCACAACAATATGTAACATCACGGGTCATGCAGGTCACAACAATATGTAACACCACAGGTCATGCAGGTCACAACAATATGTAACATCACAGGTCATGCAGGTCACAACAATATGTAACATCACAGGTCATGCAGGTCACAACAATATGTAACATCACAGGTCATGCAGGTCACAACAATATGTAACATCAGGGGTCATGCAGGTCACAACAATATGTAACATCATGGGTCATGCAGGTCACAACAATATGTAACACACAGGTCATGCAGGTCACAACAATATGTAACATCAGGGGTCATGCAGGTCACAACAATATGTAACATCAGGGGTCATGCAGGTCACAACAATATGTAACATGGGTCATGCAGGTCACAACAATATGTAACATCAGGGGTCATGCAGGTCACAACAATATGTAACATCAGGGGTCATGCAGGTCACAACAATATGTAACATCACAGGTCATGCAGGTCACAACAATATGTAAAACAACAGGTCATGCAGGTCACAACAATATGTAACATCACGGTCATGCAGGTCACAACAATATGTAACATCACAGGTCATGCAGGTCACAACAATATGTAACATCAGGGGTCATGCAGGTCACAACAATATGTAACATCAGGGGTCATGCAGGTCACAACAATATGTAACATCACAGGTCATGCAGGTCACAACAATATGTAACATCAGGGGTCATGCAGGTCACAACAATATGTAACATCAGGGGTCATGCAGGTCACAACAATATGTAACATCACAGGTCATGCAGGTCACAACAATATGTAACACCAGGGGTCATGCAGGTCACAACAATATGTAACACCAGGGGTCATGCAGGTCACAACAATATGTAACATCACGGGTCATGCAGGTCACAACAATATGTAACATCACGGGTCATGCAGGTCACAACAATATGTAACATCACAGGTCATGCAGGTCACAACATATGTAACATCACGGGTCATGCAGGTCACAACAATATGTAACATCACAGGTCATGCAGGTCACAACAATATGTAACATCACAGGTCATGCAGGTCACAACAATATGTAACATCACAGGTCATGCAGGTCACAACAATATGTAACATCACAGGTCATGCAGGTCACAACAATATGTAACACCAGGGGTCATGCAGGTCACAACAATATGTAACATCAGGGGTCATGCAGGTCACAACAATATGTAACATCAGGGTCATGCAGGTCACAACAATATGTAACATCACAGGTCATGCAGGTCACAACAATATGTAACATCTGGGTCATGCAGGTCACAACAATATGTAACATCACAGGTCATGCAGGTCACAACAATATGTAACATCACGGGTCATGCAGGTCACAACAATATGTAACATCAGGGGTCATGCAGGTCACAACAATATGTAACATCAGGGGTCATGCAGGTCACAACAATATGTAACATCAGGGGTCATGCAGGTCACAACAATATGTAACATCTGGGGTCATGCAGGTCACAACAATATGTAACATCAGGGGTCATGCAGGTCACAACAATATGTAACATCACAGGTCATGCAGGTCACAACAATATGTAACACCACAGGTCATGCAGGTCACAACAATATGTAACATCACGGGTCATGCAGGTCACAACAATATGTAACATCACAGGTCATGCAGGTCACAACAATATGTAACATCAGGGGTCATGCAGGTCACAACAATATGTAACATCAGGGGTCATGCAGGTCACAACAATATGTAACATCACAGGTCATGCAGGTCACAACAATATGTAACATCAGGGGTCATGCAGGTCACAACAATATGTAACATCAGGGGTCATGCAGGTCACAACAATATGTAACACACAGGTCATGCAGGTCACAACAATATGTAACATCAAGGGTCATGCAGGTCACAACAATATGTAACATCAGGGGTCATGCAGGTCACAACAATATGTAACATCACGGTCATGCAGGTCACAACAATATGTAACACCAGGGTCATGCAGGTCACAACAATATGTAACATCAGGGTCATGCAGGTCACAACAATATGTAACATCACGGTCATGCAGGTCACAACAATATGTAACATCACGGGTCATGCAGGTCACAACAATATGTAACATCACAGGTCATGCAGGTCACAACAATATGTAACATCACGGGTCATGCAGGTCACAACAATATGTAACATCACAGGTCATGCAGGTCACAACAATATGTAACATCAGGGTCATGCAGGTCACAACAATATGTAACATCACAGGTCATGCAGGTCACAACAATATGTAACATCACAGGTCATGCAGGTCACAACAATATGTAACACCACAGGTCATGCAGGTCACAACAATATGTAACATCACAGGTCATGCAGGTCACAACAATATGTAACATCAGGGTCATGCAGGTCACAACAATATGTAACATCACAGGTCATGCAGGTCACAACAATATGTAACATCACGGTCATGCAGGTCACAACAATATGTAACATCACGGGTCATGCAGGTCACAACAATATGTAACATCACGGGTCATGCAGGTCACAACAATATGTAACATCACAGGTCATGCAGGTCACAACAATATGTAACATCACGGGTCATGCAGGTCACAACAATATGTAACATCACAGGTCATGCAGGTCACAACAATATGTAACATCACGGGTCATGCAGGTCACAACAATATGTAACATCACGGTCATGCAGGTCACAACAATATGTAACATCACGGGTCATGCAGGTCACAACAATATGTAACATCACAGGTCATGCAGGTCACAACAATATGTAACATCAGGGGTCATGCAGGTCACAACAATATGTAACATCAGGGTCATGCAGGTCATGCAGGTCACAACAATATGTAACATCAGGGGTCATGCAGGTCACAACAATATGTAACATCAGGGGTCATGCAGGTCACAACAATATGTAACACCACAGGTCATGCAGGTCACAACAATATGTAACATCTGGGGTCATGCAGGTCACAACAATATGTAACATCAGGGTCATGCAGGTCACAACAATATGTAACATCACAGGTCATGCAGGTCACAACAATATGTAACATCACGGGTCATGCAGGTCACAACAATATGTAACATCAGGGGTCATGCAGGTCACAACAATATGTAACATCAGGGGTCATGCAGGTCACAACAATATGTAACATCACAGGTCATGCAGGTCACAACAATATGTAACATCTGGGGTCATGCAGGTCACAACAATATGTAACATCACAGGTCATGCAGGTCACAACAATATGTAACATCACAGGTCATGCAGGTCACAACAATATGTAACATCACAGGTCATGCAGGTCACAACAATATGTAACATCACAGGTCATGCAGGTCACAACAATATGTAACATCACAGGTCATGCAGGTCACAACAATATGTAACATCAGGGGTCATGCAGGTCACAACAATATGTAACATCAGGGGTCATGCAGGTCACAACAATATGTAACCCACAGGTCATGCAGGTCACAACAATATGTAACATCAGGGGTCATGCAGGTCACAACAATATGTAACATCAGGGGTCATGCAGGTCACAACAATATGTAACACCACAGGTCATGCAGGTCACAACAATATGTAACATCAGGGGTCATGCAGGTCACAACAATATGTAACATCAGGGGTCATGCAGGTCACAACAATATGTAACACAGGGGTCATGCAGGTCACAACAATATGTAACATCAGGGGTCATGCAGGTCACAACAATATGTAACATCACGGGTCATGCAGGTCACAACAATATGTAACATCACGGGTCATGCAGGTCACAACAATATGTAACATCAGGGGTCATGCAGGTCACAACAATATGTAACATCACGGGTCATGCAGGCACAACAATATGTAACATCACGGGTCATGCAGGTCACAACAATATGTAACATCACGGGTCATGCAGGTCACAACAATATGTAACATCACAGGTCATGCAGGTCACAACAATATGTAACATCACGGGTCATGCAGGTCACAACAATATGTAACATCACGGTCATGCAGGTCACAACAATATGTAACATCACAGGTCATGCAGGTCACAACAATATGTAACATCACAGGTCATGCAGGTCACAACAATATGTAACATCACAGGTCATGCAGGTCACAACAATATGTAACATCAGGGTCATGCAGGTCACAACAATATGTAACATCAGGGGTCATGCAGGTCACAACAATATGTAACATCACGGTCATGCAGGTCACAACAATATGTAACATCACAGGTCATGCAGGTCACAACAATATGTAACATCTGGGGTCATGCAGGTCACAACAATATGTAACATCACAGGTCATGCAGGTCACAACAATATGTAACATCTGGGGTCATGCAGGTCACAACAATATGTAACATCACAGGTCATGCAGGTCACAACAATATGTAACATCACAGGTCATGCAGGTCACAACAATATGTAACATCACAGGTCATGCAGGTCACAACAATATGTAACACCACAGCCCTGGAAACACAACCAAAACTGTTCTATTTCCGCTTGTTACAACTTGTAATAAAGTTGTTATATCTTGGCTTAACGTGTTATGACGTATTAGAACGTTGTTACAACTTGCTATATGGTGGTATACTGGTTAGGAGGTGTTAAAACTTGTTCGAACGTTGTAACAATGTCAGATCGGGTGTGTTTACGGGAGGTCATGCAGGTCACAACAATATGTAACATCATGGGTCATGCAGGTCACAACAATATGTAACATCACAGGTCATGCAGGTCACAACAATATGTAACATCACAGGTCATGCAGGTCACAACAATATGTAACATCACGGGTCATGCAGGTCACAACAATATGTAACATCACAGGGCATGCAGGTCACAACAATATGTAACATCACGGGTCATGCAGGTCACAACAATATGTAACATCACAGGTCATGCAGGTCACAACAATATGTAACATCACAGGTCATGCAGGTCACAACAATATGTAACATCACAGGTCATGCAGGTCACAACAATATGTAACATCACAGGTCATGCAGGACACAACAATATGTAACACCAGGGGTCATGCAGGTCACAACAATATGTAACATCAGGGGTCATGCAGGTCACAACAATATGTAACATCAGGGGTCATGCAGGTCACAACAATATGTAACATCACAGGTCATGCAGGACACAACAATATGTAACATCTGGGGTCATGCAGGTCACAACAATATGTAACATCACAGGTCATGCAGGACACAACAATATGTAACATCTGGGGTCATGCAGGTCACAACAATATGTAACATCACAGGTCATGCAGGTCACAACAATATGTAACATCACAGGTCATGCAGGTCACAACAATATGTAACATCACAGGTCATGCAGGTCACAACAATATGTAACACCACAGGTCATGCAGGTCACAACAATATGTAACATCACAGGTCATGCAGGTCACAACAATATGTAACATCACAGGTCATGCAGGTCACAACAATATGTAACATCACGGGTCATGCAGGTCACAACAATATGTAACATCACAGGTCATGCAGGTCACAACAATATGTAACATCACAGGTCATGCAGGTCACAACAATATGTAACATCACAGGTCATGCAGGTCACAACAATATGTAACACCACAGGTCATGCAGGTCACAACAATATGTAACATCAGGGGTCATGCAGGTCACAACAATATGTAACATCATGGGTCATGCAGGTCACAACAATATGTAACACCACAGGTCATGCAGGTCACAACAATATGTAACATCTGGGGTCATGCAGGTCACAACAATATGTAACATCAGGGGTCATGCAGGTCACAACAATATGTAACATCTGGGGTCATGCAGGTCACAACAATATGTAACATCTGGGGTCATGCAGGTCACAACAATATGTAACATCAGGGGTCATGCAGGTCACAACAATATGTAACATCACAGGTCATGCAGGTCACAACAATATGTAACACACAGGTCATGCAGGTCACAACAATATGTAACATCACGGGTATGCAGGTCACAACAATATGTAACATCACAGGTCATGCAGGTCACAACAATATGTAACATCAGGGGTCATGCAGGTCACAACAATATGTAACATCAGGGTCATGCAGGTCACAACAATATGTAACACACAGGTCATGCAGGTCACAACAATATGTAACATCAGGGGTCATGCAGGTCACAACAATATGTAACATCAGGGGTCATGCAGGTCACAACAATATGTAACACCACAGGTCATGCAGGTCACAACAATATGTAACACCAGGGGTCATGCAGGTCACAACAATATGTAACATCAGGGTCATGCAGGTCACAACAATATGTAACATCACGGGTCATGCAGGCACAACAATATGTAACATCAGGGTCATGCAGGTCACAACAATATGTAACATCACAGGTCATGCAGGTCACAACAATATGTAACATCAGGGTCATGCAGGTCACAACAATATGTAACATCACAGGTCATGCAGGTCACAACAATATGTAACATCACAGGTCATGCAGGTCACAACAATATGTAACATCACAGGTCATGCAGGTCACAACAATATGTAACATCACAGGTCATGCAGGTCACAACAATATGTAACACCAGGGGTCATGCAGGTCACAACAATATGTAACATCAGGGGTCATGCAGGTCACAACAATATGTAACATCACGGGTCATGCAGGTCACAACAATATGTAACATCACAGGTCATGCAGGTCACAACAATATGTAACATCTGGGGTCATGCAGGTCACAACAATATGTAACATCACAGGTCATGCAGGTCACAACAATATGTAACATCACGGGTCATGCAGGTCACAACAATATGTAACATCTGGGGTCATGCAGGTCACAACAATATGTAACATCAGGGGTCATGCAGGTCACAACAATATGTAACATCTGGGGTCATGCAGGTCACAACAATATGTAACATCTGGGGTCATGCAGGTCACAACAATATGTAACATCAGGGTCATGCAGGTCACAACAATATGTAACATCACAGGTCATGCAGGTCACAACAATATGTAACATCACAGGTCATGCAGGTCACAACAATATGTAACATCACGGGTCATGCAGGTCACAACAATATGTAACATCACAGGTCATGCAGGTCACAACAATATGTAACATCAGGGGTCATGCAGGTCACAACAATATGTAACATCAGGGGTCATGCAGGTCACAACAATATGTAACACACAGGTCATGCAGGTCACAACAATATGTAACATCAGGGGTCATGCAGGTCACAACAATATGTAACATCAGGGGTCATGCAGGTCACAACAATATGTAACACCACAGGTCATGCAGGTCACAACAATATGTAACACCAAGGGTCATGCAGGTCACAACAATATGTAACACCAGGGGTCAAGCAGGTCACAACAATATGTAACATCACGGGTCATGCAGGTCACAACAATATGTAACACCAGGGTTCATGCAGGTCACAACAATATGTAACACCATGGTCATGCAGGTCACAACAATATGTAACATCACGGGTCATGCAGGTCACAACAATATGTAACATCACGGGTCATGCAGGTCACAACAATATGTAACATCACAGGTCATGCAGGTCACAACAATATGTAACATCACGGGTCATGCAGGTCACAACAATATGTAACATCACAGGTCATGCAGGTCACAACAATATGTAACATCACGGGTCATGCAGGTCACAACAATATGTAACATCACAGGTCATGCAGGTCACAACAATATGTAACATCACGGTCATGCAGGTCACAACAATATGTAACATCACAGGTCATGCAGGTCACAACAATATGTAACATCACAGGTCATGCAGGTCACAACAATATGTAACATCAGGTCATGCAGGTCACAACAATATGTAACATCACAGGTCATGCAGGTCACAACAATATGTAACATCACGGGTTATGCAGGTCACAACAATATGTAACATCACGGGTCATGCAGGCACAACAATATGTAACATCACGGGTCATGCAGGTCACAACAATATGTAACATCACAGGTCATGCAGGTCACAACAATATGTAACATCACGGGTCATGCAGGTCACAACAATATGTAACATCACAGGTCATGCAGGTCACAACAATATGTAACATCAGGGGTCATGCAGGTCACAACAATATGTAACATCACGGGTCATGCAGGCACAACAATATGTAACATCAGGGTCATGCAGGTCACAACAATATGTAACATCACGGGTCATGCAGGTCACAACAATATGTAACATCACGGGTCATGCAGGTCACAACAATATGTAACATCACAGGTCATGCAGGTCACAACAATATGTAACATCACGGGTCATGCAGGTCACAACAATATGTAACATCACAGGTCATGCAGGTCACAACAATATGTAACATCACAGGTCATGCAGGTCACAACAATATGTAACATCACAGGTCATGCAGGTCACAACAATATGTAACATCACGGTCATGCAGGTCACAACAATATGTAACACCAGGGGTCATGCAGGTCACAACAATATGTAACATCAGGGGTCATGCAGGTCACAACAATATGTAACATCAGGGGTCATGCAGGTCACAACAATATGTAACATCACAGGTCATGCAGGACACAACAATATGTAACATCTGGGGTCATGCAGGCACAACAATATGTAACATCACAGGTCATGCAGGTCACAACAATATGTAACAT
>WNGS01002724.1:9322-39663 GCA_020271785.1 Procambarus virginalis | reverse complement strand
TCACAACAATATGTAACATCACGGGTCATGCAGGCACAATAATGTAACATCACGGGTCATGCAGGCACAACAATATGTAACATCACGGGTCATGCAGGTCACAACAATATGTAACATCACAGGTCATGCAGGTCACAACAATATGTAACATCACGGGTCATGCAGGTCACAACAATATGTAACATCACAGGTCATGCAGGTCACAACAATATGTAACATCACAGGTCATGCAGGTCACAACAATATGTAACATCACAGGTCATGCAGGTCACAACAATATGTAACATCACAGGTCATGCAGGACACAACAATATGTAACACCAGGTCATGCAGGTCACAACAATATGTAACATCAGGGGTCATGCATGTCACAACAATATGTAACATCATCGGTCATGCAGGTCACAACAATATGTAACACACAGGTCATGAAGGACACAACAATATGTAACATCTGGGTCATGCAGGTCACAACAATATGTACATCACAGGTCATGCAGGTCACAACAATATGTAACATCTGGGTCATGCAGGTCACAACAATATGTAACATCGCAGGTCATGCAGGTCACAACAATATGTAACATCACAGGTCATGCAGGTCACAACATATGTAACATCACAGGTCATGCAGGACACAACAATATGTAACACCACAGCCCTGGAAACACAAACCGAAACTGTCTCTATTTTCCGCTTGTTACAACTTGTAATAAAGTTGTTATATCTTGGCTTAACGTGTTTATGACGTTTAGAACGTTGTTACAACTTGCTATATTGTGGTTATAACTGGTTAGGAGGTGTTAAAACTTGTTCGAACGTTGTACCAATGTCGTAGATTCGGTGTGTGTTTAGCGGGAGGTCATGCAGGTCACAACAATATGTAACATCATGGGTCATGCAGGTCACAACAATATGTAACATCACAGGTCATGCAGGTCACAACAATATGTAACATCACAGGTCATGCAGGTCACAACAATATGTAACATCACGGTCATGCAGGTCACAACAATATGTAACATCACAGGGCATGCAGGTCACAACAATATGTAACATCAGGGGTCATGCAGGTCACAACAATATGTAACATCACAGGTCATGCAGGTCACAACAATATGTAACATCACAGGTCATGCAGGTCACAACAATATGTAACATCACAGGTCATGCAGGTCACAACAATATGTAACATCACAGGTCATGCAGGTCACAACAATATGTAACACCAGGGGTCATGCAGGTCACAACAATATGTAACATCAGGGTCATGCAGGTCACAACAATATGTAACATCAGGGGTCATGCAGGTCACAACAATATGTAACATCACAGGTCATGCAGGACACAACAATATGTAACATCTGGGGTCATGCAGGTCACAACAATATGTAACATCACAGGTCATGCAGGTCACAACAATATGTAACATCAGGGTCATGCAGGTCACAACAATATGTAACATCACAGGTCATGCAGGTCACAACAATATGTAACATCACAGGTCATGCAGGTCACAACAATATGTAACATCACAGGTCATGCAGGTCACAACAATATGTAACCCACAGGTCATGCAGGTCACAACAATATGTAACATCACAGGTCATGCAGGTCACAACAATATGTAACATCAGGTCATGCAGGTCACAACAATATGTAACATCACGGGTCATGCAGGTCACAACAATATGTAACATCACAGGTCATGCAGGTCACAACAATATGTAACATCAGGGTCATGCAGGTCACAACAATATGTAACATCACGGTCATGCAGGTCACAACAATATGTAACACCACAGGTCATGCAGGTCACAACAATATGTAACATCAGGGGTCATGCAGGTCACAACAATATGTAACATCAGGGTCATGCAGGTCACAACAATATGTAACACCACAGGTCATGCAGGTCACAACAATATGTAACATCAGGGTCATGCAGGTCACAACAATATGTAACATCAGGGGTCATGCAGGTCACAACAATATGTAACATCAGGGGTCATGCAGGTCACAACAATATGTAACATCAGGGTCATGCAGGTCACAACAATATGTAACATCAGGGGTCATGCAGGTCACAACAATATGTAACATCACAGGTCATGCAGGTCACAACAATATGTAACATCAGGTCATGCAGGTCACAACAATATGTAACATCACAGGTCATGCAGGTCACAACAATATGTAACATCACAGGTCATGCAGGTCACAACAATATGTAACATCAGGGTCATGCAGGTCACAACAATATGTAACATCAGGGTCATGCAGGTCACAACAATATGTAACATCACAGGTCATGCAGGTCACAACAATATGTAACATCAGGGTCATGCAGGTCACAACAATATGTAACATCAGGGGTCATGCAGGTCACAACAATATGTAACACCACAGGTCATGCAGGTCACAACAATATGTAACATCAGGGGTCATGCAGGTCACAACAATATGTAACATCAGGGGTCATGCAGGTCACAACAATATGTAACATCAAGGTCATGCAGGTCACAACAATATGTAACATCACGGGTCATGCAGGTCACAACAATATGTAACATCACAGGTCATGCAGGTCACAACAATATGTAACATCACGGGTCATGCAGGTCACAACAATATGTAACATCACAGGTCATGCAGGTCACAACAATATGTAACATCACAGGTCATGCAGGTCACAACAATATGTAACATCACAGGTCATGCAGGTCACAACAATATGTAACATCACAGGTCATGCAGGTCACAACAATATGTAACATCAGGGGTCATGCAGGTCACAACAATATGTAACATCAGGTCATGCAGGTCACAACAATATGTAACATCAGGGTCATGCAGGTCACAACAATATGTAACATCACAGGTCATGCAGGTCACAACAATATGTAACATCTGGGGTCATGCAGGTCACAACAATATGTAACATCACAGGTCATGCAGGTCACAACAATATGTAACATCACGGGTCATGCAGGTCACAACAATATGTAACATCAGGGTCATGCAGGTCACAACAATATGTAACATCAGGGGTCATGCAGGTCACAACAATATGTAACATCAGGGTCATGCAGGTCACAACAATATGTAACATCAGGGGTCATGCAGGTCACAACAATATGTAACATCAGGGGTCATGCAGGTCACAACAATATGTAACATCACAGGTCATGCAGGTCACAACAATATGTAACATCACAGGTCATGCAGGTCACAACAATATGTAACATCACGGGTCATGCAGGTCACAACAATATGTAACATCACAGGTCATGCAGGTCACAACAATATGTAACATCACAGGTCATGCAGGTCACAACAATATGTAACATCAGGGTCATGCAGGTCACAACAATATGTAACATCACAGGTCATGCAGGTCACAACAATATGTAACATCAGGGGTCATGCAGGTCACAACAATATGTAACATCAGGGTCATGCAGGTCACAACAATATGTAACATCACAGGTCATGCAGGTCACAACAATATGTAACATCAGGGTCATGCAGGTCACAACAATATGTAACATCAGGGGTCATGCAGGTCACAACAATATGTAACATCACGGGTCATGCAGGTCACAACAATATGTAACATCAGGGTCATGCAGGTCACAACAATATGTAACATCAGGGTCATGCAGGTCACAACAATATGTAACATCACGGTCATGCAGGTCACAACAATATGTAACATCAGGGTCATGCAGGTCACAACAATATGTAACATCAGGGGTCATGCAGGTCACAACAATATGTAACATCACGGGTCATGCAGGTCACAACAATATGTAACATCACGGTCATGCAGGTCACAACAATATGTAACATCACGGGTCATGCAGGTCACAACAATATGTAACATCACAGGTCATGCAGGTCACAACAATATGTAACATCACAGGTCATGCAGGTCACAACAATATGTAACATCACAGGTCATGCAGGTCACAACAATATGTAACATCACAGGTCATGCAGGTCACAACAATATGTAACATCACGGGTCATGCAGGTCACAACAATATGTAACATCACAGGTCATGCAGGTCACAACAATATGTAACATCACAGGTCATGCAGGTCACAACAATATGTAACATCAGGGGTCATGCAGGTCACAACAATATGTAACATCACGGGTCATGCAGGTCACAACAATATGTAACATCACAGGTCATGCAGGTCACAACAATATGTAACATCAGGGTCATGCAGGTCACAACAATATGTAACATCACAGGTCATGCAGGTCACAACAATATGTAACATCACAGGTCATGCAGGTCACAACAATATGTAACATCACGGGTCATGCAGGTCACAACAATATGTAACATCAGGGGTCATGCAGGTCACAACAATATGTAACACCACAGGTCATGCAGGTCACAACAATATGTAACATCAGGGGTCATGCAGGTCACAACAATATGTAACATCACATGCAGGTCATGCAGGTCACAACAATATGTAACATCAGGGGTCATGCAGGTCACAACAATATGTAACATCAGGGGTCATGCAGGTCACAACAATATGTAACATCACAGGTCATGCAGGTCACAACAATATGTAACATCTGGGGTCATGCAGGTCACAACAATATGTAACATCAGGGTCATGCAGGTCACAACAATATGTAACATCACAGGTCATGCAGGTCACAACAATATGTAACATCACGGGTCATGCAGGTCACAACAATATGTAACATCAGGGGTCATGCAGGTCACAACAATATGTAACATCAGGGTCATGCAGGTCACAACAATATGTAACATCACAGGTCATGCAGGTCACAACAATATGTAACATCAGGGGTCATGCAGGTCACAACAATATGTAACATCACAGGTCATGCAGGTCACAACAATATGTAACATCACAGGTCATGCAGGTCACAACAATATGTAACATCACAGGTCATGCAGGTCACAACAATATGTAACATCACAGGTCATGCAGGTCACAACAATATGTAACATCACAGGTCATGCAGGTCACAACAATATGTAACATCAGGGGTCATGCAGGTCACAACAATATGTAACATCAGGGGTCATGCAGGTCACAACAATATGTAACATCACAGGTCATGCAGGTCACAACAATATGTAACATCAGGGGTCATGCAGGTCACAACAATATGTAACATCAGGGGTCATGCAGGTCACAACAATATGTAACATCACAGGTCATGCAGGTCACAACAATATGTAACATCAGGGGTCATGCAGGTCACAACAATATGTAACATCAGGGGTCATGCAGGTCACAACAATATGTAACATCAGGGTCATGCAGGTCACAACAATATGTAACATCAGGGGTCATGCAGGTCACAACAATATGTAACATCACGGGTCATGCAGGTCACAACAATATGTAACATCACGGGTCATGCAGGTCACAACAATATGTAACATCAGGGGTCATGCAGGTCACAACAATATGTAACATCACGGGTCATGCAGGTCACAACAATATGTAACATCACGGGTCATGCAGGTCACAACAATATGTAACATCACGGGTCATGCAGGTCACAACAATATGTAACATCACAGGTCATGCAGGTCACAACAATATGTAACATCACGGGTCATGCAGGTCACAACAATATGTAACATCACAGGTCATGCAGGTCACAACAATATGTAACATCACAGGTCATGCAGGTCACAACAATATGTAACATCACAGGTCATGCAGGTCACAACAATATGTAACATCACAGGTCATGCAGGTCACAACAATATGTAACATCAGGGGTCATGCAGGTCACAACAATATGTAACATCAGGGGTCATGCAGGTCACAACAATATGTAACATCACGGTCATGCAGGTCACAACAATATGTAACATCACAGGTCATGCAGGTCACAACAATATGTAACATCTGGGGTCATGCAGGTCACAACAATATGTAACATCACAGGTCATGCAGGTCACAACAATATGTAACATCAGGGGTCATGCAGGTCACAACAATATGTAACATCACAGGTCATGCAGGTCACAACAATATGTAACATCACAGGTCATGCAGGTCACAACAATATGTAACATCACAGGTCATGCAGGTCACAACAATATGTAACATCACAGGTCATGCAGGTCACAACAATATGTCTCTCATTTCATGCAGGTCACAACTATGTAATAAAGTGTCATAGGTCACAACTGTTTATGACGTATCAGAACATTGTTACAACAATATGGTGGTCATAACTGGTCAGCAGGTGTTAAAATTGTTCAACGTTGTACCAGGTCACAACAATATGTAACAGGGGTCATGCAGGTCACAACAATATGTAACATCAGGGTCATGCAGGTCACAACAATATGTAACATCACAGGTCATGCAGGTCACAACAATATGTAACATCACAGGTCATGCAGGTCACAACAATATGTAACATCACGGTCATGCAGGTCACAACAATATGTAACATCACAGGGTCATGCAGGTCACAACAATATGTAACATCACGGGTCATGCAGGTCACAACAATATGTAACATCACAGGTCATGCAGGTCACAACAATATGTAACATCACAGGTCATGCAGGTCACAACAATATGTAACATCACAGGTCATGCAGGTCACAACAATATGTAACATCACAGGTCATGCAGGTCACAACAATATGTAACATCAGGGTCATGCAGGTCACAACAATATGTAACATCAGGGGTCATGCAGGTCACAACAATATGTAACATCAGGGTCATGCAGGTCACAACAATATGTAACATCACAGGTCATGCAGGTCACAACAATATGTAACATCAGGGGTCATGCAGGTCACAACAATATGTAACATCACAGGTCATGCAGGTCACAACAATATGTAACATCAGGGGTCATGCAGGTCACAACAATATGTAACATCACAGGTCATGCAGGTCACAACAATATGTAACATCACAGGTCATGCAGGTCACAACAATATGTAACATCACAGGTCATGCAGGTCACAACAATATGTAACATCACAGGTCATGCAGGTCACAACAATATGTAACATCACAGGTCATGCAGGTCACAACAATATGTAACATCACAGGTCATGCAGGTCACAACAATATGTAACATCACGGGTCATGCAGGTCACAACAATATGTAACATCACAGGTCATGCAGGTCACAACAATATGTAACATCAGGTCATGCAGGTCACAACAATATGTAACATCACAGGTCATGCAGGTCACAACAATATGTAACACAGGTCATGCAGGTCACAACAATATGTAACATCAGGGGTCATGCAGGTCACAACAATATGTAACATCAGGGGTCATGCAGGTCACAACAATATGTAACATCACAGGTCATGCAGGTCACAACAATATGTAACATCAGGGGTCATGCAGGTCACAACAATATGTAACATCAGGGTCATGCAGGTCACAACAATATGTAACATCAGGGGTCATGCAGGTCACAACAATATGTAACATCAGGGTCATGCAGGTCACAACAATATGTAACATCAGGGGTCATGCAGGTCACAACAATATGTAACATCACAGGTCATGCAGGTCACAACAATATGTAACATCAGGTCATGCAGGTCACAACAATATGTAACATCAGGGTCATGCAGGTCACAACAATATGTAACATCACAGGTCATGCAGGTCACAACAATATGTAACATCAGGGGTCATGCAGGTCACAACAATATGTAACATCAGGGGTCATGCAGGTCACAACAATATGTAACATCACAGGTCATGCAGGTCACAACAATATGTAACATCAGGGGTCATGCAGGTCACAACAATATGTAACATCAGGGGTCATGCAGGTCACAACAATATGTAACATCACAGGTCATGCAGGTCACAACAATATGTAACATCAGGGGTCATGCAGGTCACAACAATATGTAACATCAGGGGTCATGCAGGTCACAACAATATGTAACATCACGGGTCATGCAGGTCACAACAATATGTAACATCAGGGTCATGCAGGTCACAACAATATGTAACATCACAGGTCATGCAGGTCACAACAATATGTAACATCACGGGTCATGCAGGTCACAACAATATGTAACATCACAGGTCATGCAGGTCACAACAATATGTAACATCACAGGTCATGCAGGTCACAACAATATGTAACATCACAGGTCATGCAGGTCACAACAATATGTAACATCACAGGTCATGCAGGTCACAACAATATGTAACATCAGGGGTCATGCAGGTCACAACAATATGTAACATCAGGGTCATGCAGGTCACAACAATATGTAACATCAGGTCATGCAGGTCACAACAATATGTAACATCACAGGTCATGCAGGTCACAACAATATGTAACATCAGGGGTCATGCAGGTCACAACAATATGTAACATCACAGGTCATGCAGGTCACAACAATATGTAACATCAGGGTCATGCAGGTCACAACAATATGTAACATCAGGGTCATGCAGGTCACAACAATATGTAACATCAGGGGTCATGCAGGTCACAACAATATGTAACATCAGGGGTCATGCAGGTCACAACAATATGTAACATCAGGGGTCATGCAGGTCACAACAATATGTAACATCAGGGGTCATGCAGGTCACAACAATATGTAACATCACAGGTCATGCAGGTCACAACAATATGTAACATCACAGGTCATGCAGGTCACAACAATATGTAACATCACGGGTCATGCAGGTCACAACAATATGTAACATCACAGGTCATGCAGGTCACAACAATATGTAACATCAGGGGTCATGCAGGTCACAACAATATGTAACATCAGGGTCATGCAGGTCACAACAATATGTAACATCACAGGTCATGCAGGTCACAACAATATGTAACATCAGGGGTCATGCAGGTCACAACAATATGTAACATCAGGGGTCATGCAGGTCACAACAATATGTAACATCACAGGTCATGCAGGTCACAACAATATGTAACATCAGGGGTCATGCAGGTCACAACAATATGTAACATCAGGGGTCATGCAGGTCACAACAATATGTAACATCAGGGGTCATGCAGGTCACAACAATATGTAACATCAGGGGTCATGCAGGTCACAACAATATGTAACATCAGGGGTCATGCAGGTCACAACAATATGTAACATCAGGGTCATGCAGGTCACAACAATATGTAACATCAGGGGTCATGCAGGTCACAACAATATGTAACATCACAGGTCATGCAGGTCACAACAATATGTAACATCAGGGTCATGCAGGTCACAACAATATGTAACATCACAGGTCATGCAGGTCACAACAATATGTAACATCAGGGGTCATGCAGGTCACAACAATATGTAACATCACAGGTCATGCAGGTCACAACAATATGTAACATCAGGGGTCATGCAGGTCACAACAATATGTAACATCACAGGTCATGCAGGTCACAACAATATGTAACATCACAGGTCATGCAGGTCACAACAATATGTAACATCAGGGGTCATGCAGGTCACAACAATATGTAACATCAGGGGTCATGCAGGTCACAACAATATGTAACATCAGGGGTCATGCAGGTCACAACAATATGTAACATCAGGGGTCATGCAGGTCACAACAATATGTAACATCAGGGGTCATGCAGGTCACAACAATATGTAACATCACAGGTCATGCAGGTCACAACAATATGTAACATCAGGGTCATGCAGGTCACAACAATATGTAACATCAGGGGTCATGCAGGTCACAACAATATGTAACATCAGGGGTCATGCAGGTCACAACAATATGTAACATCAGGGGTCATGCAGGTCACAACAATATGTAACATCAGGGTCATGCAGGTCACAACAATATGTAACATCACAGGTCATGCAGGTCACAACAATATGTAACATCAGGGGTCATGCAGGTCACAACAATATGTAACATCACAGGTCATGCAGGTCACAACAATATGTAACATCACAGGTCATGCAGGTCACAACAATATGTAACATCACAGGTCATGCAGGTCACAACAATATGTAACATCACAGGTCATGCAGGTCACAACAATATGTAACATCACAGGTCATGCAGGTCACAACAATATGTAACATCACAGGTCATGCAGGTCACAACAATATGTAACATCAGGGTCATGCAGGTCACAACAATATGTAACATCAGGGGTCATGCAGGTCACAACAATATGTAACATCAGGGGTCATGCAGGTCACAACAATATGTAACATCAGGGGTCATGCAGGTCACAACAATATGTAACATCAGGGGTCATGCAGGTCACAACAATATGTAACATCACAGGTCATGCAGGTCACAACAATATGTAACATCAGGGGTCATGCAGGTCACAACAATATGTAACATCAGGGGTCATGCAGGTCACAACAATATGTAACATCAGGGGTCATGCAGGTCACAACAATATGTAACATCAGGGGTCATGCAGGTCACAACAATATGTAACATCAGGGGTCATGCAGGTCACAACAATATGTAACATCACAGGTCATGCAGGTCACAACAATATGTAACATCACAGGTCATGCAGGTCACAACAATATGTAACATCACAGGTCATGCAGGTCACAACAATATGTAACATCAGGGGTCATGCAGGTCACAACAATATGTAACATCAGGGGTCATGCAGGTCACAACAATATGTAACATCAGGGGTCATGCAGGTCACAACAATATGTAACATCAGGGGTCATGCAGGTCACAACAATATGTAACATCAGGGGTCATGCAGGTCACAACAATATGTAACATCAGGGGTCATGCAGGTCACAACAATATGTAACATCAGGGTCATGCAGGTCACAACAATATGTAACATCAGGGTCATGCAGGTCACAACAATATGTAACATCACAGGTCATGCAGGTCACAACAATATGTAACATCACAGGTCATGCAGGTCACAACAATATGTAACATCAGGGGTCATGCAGGTCACAACAATATGTAACATCACAGGTCATGCAGGTCACAACAATATGTAACATCAGGGGTCATGCAGGTCACAACAATATGTAACATCAGGGGTCATGCAGGTCACAACAATATGTAACATCAGGGGTCATGCAGGTCACAACAATATGTAACATCAGGGTCATGCAGGTCACAACAATATGTAACATCACAGGTCATGCAGGTCACAACAATATGTAACATCAGGGTCATGCAGGTCACAACAATATGTAACATCAGGGGTCATGCAGGTCACAACAATATGTAACATCAGGGGTCATGCAGGTCACAACAATATGTAACATCAGGGGTCATGCAGGTCACAACAATATGTAACATCAGGGGTCATGCAGGTCACAACAATATGTAACATCAGGGGTCATGCAGGTCACAACAATATGTAACATCAGGGTCATGCAGGTCACAACAATATGTAACATCACAGGTCATGCAGGTCACAACAATATGTAACATCAGGGGTCATGCAGGTCACAACAATATGTAACATCAGGGTCATGCAGGTCACAACAATATGTAACATCAGGGGTCATGCAGGTCACAACAATATGTAACATCAGGGGTCATGCAGGTCACAACAATATGTAACATCACAGGTCATGCAGGTCACAACAATATGTAACATCAGGGGTCATGCAGGTCACAACAATATGTAACATCAGGGGTCATGCAGGTCACAACAATATGTAACATCACAGGTCATGCAGGTCACAACAATATGTAACATCAGGGGTCATGCAGGTCACAACAATATGTAACATCACAGGTCATGCAGGTCACAACAATATGTAACATCAGGGGTCATGCAGGTCACAACAATATGTAACATCAGGGGTCATGCAGGTCACAACAATATGTAACATCACAGGTCATGCAGGTCACAACAATATGTAACATCACAGGTCATGCAGGTCACAACAATATGTAACATCACAGGTCATGCAGGTCACAACAATATGTAACATCACAGGTCATGCAGGTCACAACAATATGTAACATCAGGTCATGCAGGTCACAACAATATGTAACATCACAGGTCATGCAGGTCACAACAATATGTAACATCACAGGTCATGCAGGTCACAACAATATGTAACATCACAGGTCATGCAGGTCACAACAATATGTAACATCAGGGGTCATGCAGGTCACAACAATATGTAACATCAGGGGTCATGCAGGTCACAACAATATGTAACATCAGGGGTCATGCAGGTCACAACAATATGTAACATCAGGGGTCATGCAGGTCACAACAATATGTAACATCAGGGGTCATGCAGGTCACAACAATATGTAACATCAGGGGTCATGCAGGTCACAACAATATGTAACATCAGGGGTCATGCAGGTCACAACAATATGTAACATCAGGGGTCATGCAGGTCACAACAATATGTAACATCAGGGGTCATGCAGGTCACAACAATATGTAACATCAGGGTCATGCAGGTCACAACAATATGTAACATCAGGGGTCATGCAGGTCACAACAATATGTAACATCACAGGTCATGCAGGTCACAACAATATGTAACATCACAGGTCATGCAGGTCACAACAATATGTAACATCACAGGTCATGCAGGTCACAACAATATGTAA
The DNA here is from genome assembly GCA_020271785.1 of Procambarus virginalis. Classification (NCBI taxonomy): domain Eukaryota; kingdom Metazoa; phylum Arthropoda; class Malacostraca; order Decapoda; family Cambaridae; genus Procambarus; species Procambarus virginalis. The sequence continues at coordinate 27,063 of WNGS01002724.1, read as the reverse complement.
CATCACAGGTCATGCAGGTCACAACAATATGTAACATCAGGGGTCATGCAGGTCACAACAATATGTAACATCAGGGTCATGCAGGTCACAACAATATGTAACATCAGGGTCATGCAGGTCACAACAATATGTAACATCAGGGGTCATGCAGGTCACAACAATATGTAACATCAGGGTCATGCAGGTCACAACAATATGTAACATCAGGGGTCATGCAGGTCACAACAATATGTAACATCAGGGGTCATGCAGGTCACAACAATATGTAACATCAGGGGTCATGCAGGTCACAACAATATGTAACATCACAGGTCATGCAGGTCACAACAATATGTAACATCAGGGGTCATGCAGGTCACAACAATATGTAACATCAGGGGTCATGCAGGTCACAACAATATGTAACATCACAGGTCATGCAGGTCACAACAATATGTAACATCAGGGTCATGCAGGTCACAACAATATGTAACATCAGGGTCATGCAGGTCACAACAATATGTAACATCAGGGGTCATGCAGGTCACAACAATATGTAACATCACAGGTCATGCAGGTCACAACAATATGTAACATCACAGGTCATGCAGGTCACAACAATATGTAACATCACAGGTCATGCAGGTCACAACAATATGTAACATCAGGGTCATGCAGGTCACAACAATATGTAACATCAGGGGTCATGCAGGTCACAACAATATGTAACATCAGGGGTCATGCAGGTCACAACAATATGTAACATCAGGGGTCATGCAGGTCACAACAATATGTAACATCAGGGGTCATGCAGGTCACAACAATATGTAACATCAGGGGTCATGCAGGTCACAACAATATGTAACATCACAGGTCATGCAGGTCACAACAATATGTAACATCAGGGGTCATGCAGGTCACAACAATATGTAACATCAGGGGTCATGCAGGTCACAACAATATGTAACATCAGGGTCATGCAGGTCACAACAATATGTAACATCAGGGGTCATGCAGGTCACAACAATATGTAACATCACAGGTCATGCAGGTCACAACAATATGTAACATCAGGGGTCATGCAGGTCACAACAATATGTAACATCAGGGGTCATGCAGGTCACAACAATATGTAACATCACAGGTCATGCAGGTCACAACAATATGTAACATCAGGGGTCATGCAGGTCACAACAATATGTAACATCAGGGGTCATGCAGGTCACAACAATATGTAACATCAGGGTCATGCAGGTCACAACAATATGTAACATCAGGGGTCATGCAGGTCACAACAATATGTAACATCACAGGTCATGCAGGTCACAACAATATGTAACATCACAGGTCATGCAGGTCACAACAATATGTAACATCACAGGTCATGCAGGTCACAACAATATGTAACATCAGGGGTCATGCAGGTCACAACAATATGTAACATCAGGGTCATGCAGGTCACAACAATATGTAACATCAGGGGTCATGCAGGTCACAACAATATGTAACATCAGGGTCATGCAGGTCACAACAATATGTAACATCACAGGTCATGCAGGTCACAACAATATGTAACATCACAGGTCATGCAGGTCACAACAATATGTAACATCACAGGTCATGCAGGTCACAACAATATGTAACATCAGGGGTCATGCAGGTCACAACAATATGTAACATCAGGGTCATGCAGGTCACAACAATATGTAACATCAGGGGTCATGCAGGTCACAACAATATGTAACATCAGGGTCATGCAGGTCACAACAATATGTAACATCACGGGTCATGCAGGTCACAACAATATGTAACATCAGGGGTCATGCAGGTCACAACAATATGTAACATCACAGGTCATGCAGGTCACAACAATATGTAACATCAGGGTCATGCAGGTCACAACAATATGTAACATCACAGGTCATGCAGGTCACAACAATATGTAACATCACAGGTCATGCAGGTCACAACAATATGTAACATCACAGGTCATGCAGGTCACAACAATATGTAACATCAGGGTCATGCAGGTCACAACAATATGTAACATCACAGGTCATGCAGGTCACAACAATATGTAACATCACGGGTCATGCAGGTCACAACAATATGTAACATCACAGGTCATGCAGGTCACAACAATATGTAACATCACAGGTCATGCAGGTCACAACAATATGTAACATCAGGGTCATGCAGGTCACAACAATATGTAACATCAGGGTCATGCAGGTCACAACAATATGTAACATCAGGGGTCATGCAGGTCACAACAATATGTAACATCAGGGGTCATGCAGGTCACAACAATATGTAACATCAGGGGTCATGCAGGTCACAACAATATGTAACATCAGGGGTCATGCAGGTCACAACAATATGTAACATCTGGGGTCATGCAGGTCACAACAATATGTAACATCAGGGGTCATGCAGGTCACAACAATATGTAACATCAGGGTCATGCAGGTCACAACAATATGTAACATCAGGGGTCATGCAGGTCACAACAATATGTAACATCAGGGTCATGCAGGTCACAACAATATGTAACATCACAGGTCATGCAGGTCACAACAATATGTAACATCACAGGTCATGCAGGTCACAACAATATGTAACATCACAGGTCATGCAGGTCACAACAATATGTAACATCACAGGTCATGCAGGTCACAACAATATGTAACATCAGGGGTCATGCAGGTCACAACAATATGTAACATCATGGGTCATGCAGGTCACAACAATATGTAACATCAGGGGTCATGCAGGTCACAACAATATGTAACATCACAGGTCATGCAGGTCACAACAATATGTAACATCAGGGGTCATGCAGGTCACAACAATATGTAACATCAGGGTCATGCAGGTCACAACAATATGTAACATCAGGGGTCATGCAGGTCACAACAATATGTAACATCAGGGGTCATGCAGGTCACAACAATATGTAACATCACAGGTCATGCAGGTCACAACAATATGTAACATCAGGGGTCATGCAGGTCACAACAATATGTAACATCAGGGGTCATGCAGGTCACAACAATATGTAACATCAGGGGTCATGCAGGTCACAACAATATGTAACATCAGGGTCATGCAGGTCACAACAATATGTAACATCAGGGGTCATGCAGGTCACAACAATATGTAACATCACAGGTCATGCAGGTCACAACAATATGTAACATCACAGGTCATGCAGGTCACAACAATATGTACATCAGGGGTCATGCAGGTCACAACAATATGTAACAGGGGTCATGCAGGTCACAACAATATGTAACATCAGGGGTCATGCAGGTCACAACAATATGTAACATCAGGGGTCATGCAGGTCACAACAATATGTAACATCACAGGTCATGCAGGTCACAACAATATGTAACATCAGGGTCATGCAGGTCACAACAATATGTAACATCACAGGGTCATGCAGGTCACAACAATATGTAACATCAGGGGTCATGCAGGTCACAACAATATGTAACATCAGGGGTCATGCAGGTCACAACAATATGTAACATCAGGGTCATGCAGGTCACAACAATATGTAACATCAGGGGTCATGCAGGTCACAACAATATGTAACATCTGGGGTCATGCAGGTCACAACAATATGTAACATCTGGGGTCATGCAGGTCACAACAATATGTAACATCAGGGTCATGCAGGTCACAACAATATGTAACATCAGGGGTCATGCAGGTCACAACAATATGTAACATCAGGGTCATGCAGGTCACAACAATATGTAACATCTGGGGTCATGCAGGTCACAACATATGTAACATCAGGGGTCATGCAGGTCACACAACAATATGTAACATCACAGGTCATGCAGGTCACAACAATATGTAACATCAGGGGTCATGCAGGTCACAACAATATGTAACATGGGGGTCATGCAGGTCACAACAATATGTAACATCTGGGGTCATGCAGGTCACAACAATATGTAACATCAGGGGTCATGCAGGTCACAACAATATGTAACATCTGGGGTCATGCAGGTCAACAATATGTAACATCAGGGTCATGCAGGTCACAACAATATGTAACATCAGGGGTCATGCAGGTCACAACAATATGTAACATCAGGGGTCATGCAGGTCACAACAATATGTAACATCAGGGGTCATGCAGGTCACAAAATATGTAACATCAGGGGTCATGCAGNGTCACAACAATATGTAACATCACAGGTCATGCAGGTCACAACAATATGTAACATCAGGGGTCATGCAGGTCACAACAATATGTAACATCAGGGTCATGCAGGTCACAACAATATGTAACATCCAGTCATGCAGGTCACAACAATATGTAACATCAGGGGTCATGCAGGTCACAACAATATGTAACATCACAGTCATGCAGGTCACAACAATATGTAACATCAGGGGTCATGCAGGTCACAACAATATGTAACATCAGGGGTCATGCAGGTCACAACAATATGTAACATCAGGGTCATGCAGGTCACAACAATATGTAACATCAGGGGTCATGCAGGTCACAACAATATGTAACACTGGGGTCATGCAGGTCACAACAATATGTAACATCAGGGGTCATGCAGGTCACAACAATATGTAACATCAGGGGTCATGCAGGTCACAACAATATGTAACATCAGGGGTCATGCAGGTCACAACAATATGTAACATCTGGGGTCATGCAGGTCACAACATATGTAACATCAGGGTCATGCAGGTCACAACAATATGTAACATCACAGGTCATGCAGGTCACAACAATATGTAACATCAGGGGTCATGCAGGTCACAACAATATGTAACATCAGGGGTCATGCAGGTCACAACAATATGTAACATCAGGGGTCATGCAGGTCACAACATATGTAACATCAGGGTCATGCAGGTCACAACAATATGTAACATCAGGGTCATGCAGGTCACAACAATATGTAACATCACAGTCATGCAGGTCACAACAATATGTAACATCACAGGTCATGCAGTCACAACAATATGTAACATCAGGGTCATGCAGGTCACAACAATATGTAACATCAGGGTCATGCAGGTCACAACAATATGTAACATCAGGGTCATGCAGGTCACAACAATATGTAACATCAGGTCATGCAGGTCACAACAATATGTAACATCAGGGGTCATGCAGGTCACAACAATATGTAACATCAGGGGTCATGCAGGTCACAACAATATGTAACATCAGGGGTCATGCAGGTCACAACAATATGTAACATCAGGGGTCATGCAGGTCACAACAATATGTAACATCAGGGGTCATGCAGGTCACAACAATATTAACATCAGGGGTCATGCAGGTCACAACAATATGTAACATCACAGGTCATGCAGGTCACAACAATATGTAACATCAGGGGTCATGCAGGTCACAACAATATGTAACATCACAGGTCATGCAGGTCACAACAATATGTAACATCAGGGTCATGCAGGTCACAACAATATGTAACATCAGGGGTCATGCAGGTCACAACAATATGTAACATCAGGGTCATGCAGGTCACAACAATATGTAACATCAGGGGTCATGCAGGTCACAACAATATGTAACATCACAGGTCATGCAGGTCACAACAATATGTAACATCAGGGGTCATGCAGGTCACAACAATATGTAACATCACAGGTCATGCAGGTCACAACAATATGTAACATCAGGGTCATGCAGGTCACAACAATATGTAACATCAGGGGTCATGCAGGTCACAACAATATGTAACATCCAGGGTCATGCAGGTCACAACAATATGTAACATCTGGGTCATGCAGGTCACAACAATATGTAACATCAGGGGTCATGCAGGTCACAACAATATGTAACATCACAGGTCATGCAGGTCACAACAATATGTAACATCAGGGGTCATGCAGGTCACAACAATATGTAACATCAGGGGTCATGCAGGTCACAACAATATGTAACATCACAGGTCATGCAGGTCACAACAATATGTAACATCAGGGGTCATGCAGGTCACAACAATATGTAACATCGGGGTCATGCAGGTCACAACAATATGTAACATCAGGGGTCATGCAGGTCACAACATATGTAACATCAGGGTCATGCAGGTCACAACATATGTAACATCAGGGGTCATGCAGGTCACAACAATATGTAACATCAGGGGTCATGCAGGTCACAACAATATGTAACATCACAGGTCATGCAGGTCACAACAATATGTAACATCAGGGGTCATGCAGGTCACAACAATATGTAACATCAGGGGTCATGCAGGTCACAACAATATGTAACATCAGGGTCATGCAGGTCACAACAATATGTAACATCAGGGTCATGCAGGTCACAACAATATGTAACATCAGGGGTCATGCAGGTCACAACAATATGTAACATCAGGGTCATGCAGGTCACAACAATATGTAACATCAGGGTCATGCAGGTCACAACAATATGTAACATCAGGGGTCATGCAGGTCACAACAATATGTAACATCAGGGTCATGCAGGTCACAACAATATGTAACATCAGGGTCATGCAGGTCACAACAATATGTAACATCAGGGTCATGCAGGTCACAACAATATGTAACATCACAGGTCATGCAGGTCACAACAATATGTAACATCAGGGGTCATGCAGGTCACAACATATGTAACATCAGGGGTCATGCAGGTCACAACAATATGTAACATCAGGGTCATGCAGGTCACAACAATATGTAACATCAGGGGTCATGCAGGTCACAACAATATGTAACATCACAGGTCATGCAGGTCACAACAATATGTAACATCAGGGGTCATGCAGGTCACAACAATATGTAACATCACAGGTCATGCAGGTCACAACAATATGTAACATCACAGGTCATGCAGGTCACAACAATATGTAACATCGGGTCATGCAGGTCACAACAATATGTAACATCACAGGTCATGCAGGTCACAACAATATGTAACATCAGGGGTCATGCAGGTCACAACAATATGTAACATCAGGGTCATGCAGGTCACAACAATATGTAACATCACAGGGTCATGCAGGTCACAACAATATGTAACATCACAGGTCATGCAGGTCACAACAATATGTAACATCACAGGTCATGCAGGTCACAACAATATGTAACATCACAGGTCATGCAGGTCACAACATATGTAACATCAGGGGTCATGCAGGTCACAACAATATGTAACATCAGGGTCATGCAGGTCACAACAATATGTAACATCAGGGGTCATGCAGGTCACAACAATATGTAACATCAGGGGTCATGCAGGTCACAACAATATGTAACATCACGGGTCATGCAGGTCACAACAATATGTAACATCAGGGGTCATGCAGGTCACAACAATATGTAACATCAGGGGTCATGCAGGTCACAACAATATGTAACATCAGGTCATGCAGGTCACAACAATATGTAACATCAGGGGTCATGCAGGTCACAACAATATGTAACATCAGGGTCATGCAGGTCACAACAATATGTAACATCAGGGGTCATGCAGGTCACAACAATATGTAACATCAGGGGTCATGCAGGTCACAACAATATGTAACATCAGGGGTCATGCAGGTCACAACAATAGTAACATCAGGGGTCATGCAGGTCACAACAATATGTAACATCAGGGGTCATGCAGGTCACAACAATATGTAACATCAGGGGTCATGCAGGTCACAACAATATGTAACATCAGGGTCATGCAGGTCACAACAATATGTAACATCAGGGGTCATGCAGGTCACAACAATATGTAACATCACAGGTCATGCAGGTCACAACAATATGTAACATCACAGGTCATGCAGGTCACAACAATATGTAACATCAGGGGTCATGCAGGTCACAACATATGTAACATCAGGGGTCATGCAGGTCACAACAATATGTAACATCACAGGTCATGCAGGTCACAACAATAACATCCACACATGAGGTCACAACAATATGTAACATCAAGGGTGCAGGTCACAACATATGTAACATCAGGGTCATGCAGGTCACAACAATATGTAACATCAGGGTCATGCAGGTCACAACAATATGTAACATCAGGGGTCATGCAGGTCACAACAATATGTAACATCACAGGTCATGCAGGTCACAACAATATGTAACATCAGGGGTCATGCAGGTCACAACAATATGTAACATCAGGGGTCATGCAGGTCACAACAATATGTAACATCAGGGGTCATGCAGGTCACAACAATATGTAACATCAGGGGTCATGCAGGTCACAACAATATGTAACATCAGGGGTCATGCAGGTCACAACAATATGTAACATCAGGGGTCATGCAGGTCACAACAATATGTAACATCAGGGGTCATGCAGGTCACAACAATATGTAACATCAGGGTCATGCAGGTCACAACAATATGTAACATCAGGGGTCATGCAGGTCACAAAATATGTAACATCAGGGTCATGCAGGTCACAACAATATGTAACATCACAGGTCATGCAGGTCACAACAATATGTAACATCACGGGTCATGCAGGTCACAACAATATGTAACATCACAGGTCATGCAGGTCACAACAATATGTAACATCAGGGGTCATGCAGGTCACAACAATATGTAACATCAGGGGTCATGCAGGTCACAACAATATGTAACATCTGGGGTCATGCAGGTCACAACAATATGTAACATCAGGGGTCATGCAGGTCACAACAATATGTAACATCACAGGTCATGCAGGTCACACAATATGTAACATCAGGGTCATGCAGGTCACAACAATATGTACATCACAGGTCATGCAGGTCACAACAATATGTAACAGGGGTCATGCAGGTCACAACAATATGTAACATCAGGGGTCATGCAGGTCACAACAATATGTAACATCAGGGGTCATGCAGGTCACAACAATATGTAACATCAGGGTCATGCAGGTCACAACAATATGTAACATCAGGGGTCATGCAGGTCACAACAATATGTAACATCAGGGGTCATGCAGGTCACAACAATATGTAACATCACAGGTCATGCAGGTCACAACAATATGTAACATCAGGGGTCATGCAGGTCACAACAATATGTAACATCAGGGGTCATGCAGGTCACAACAATATGTAACATCACAGGTCATGCAGGTCACAACAATATGTAACATCAGGGGTCATGCAGGTCACAACAATATGTAACATCAGGGGTCATGCAGGTCACAACAATATGTAACATCAGGGTCATGCAGGTCACAACAATATGTAACATCAGGGTCATGCAGGTCACAACAATATGTAACATCACAGGTCATGCAGGTCACAACAATATGTAACACAGGGGTCATGCAGGTCACAACAATATGTAACATCAGGGGTCATGCAGGTCACAACAATATGTAACATCAGGGGTCATGCAGGTCACAACAATATGTAACATCTGGGTCATGCAGGTCACAACAATATGTAACATCAGGGGTCATGCAGGTCACAACAATATGTAACATCAGGGGTCATGCAGGTCACAACAATATGTAACATCAGGGGTCATGCAGGTCACAACAATATGTAACATCACAGGTCATGCAGGTCACAACAATATGTAACATCAGGGGTCATGCAGGTCACAACAATATGTAACATCACAGGTCATGCAGGTCACAACAATATGTAACATCAGGGTCATGCAGGTCACAACAATATGTAACATCAGGGGTCATGCAGGTCACAACAATATGTAACATCACAGGTCATGCAGTCACAACAATATGTAACATCAGGGGTCATGCAGGTCACAACAATATGTAACATCAGGGTCATGCAGGTCACAACAATATAACATCAGGGTCATGCAGGTCACAACAATATGTAACATCCAGGTCATGCAGGTCACAACAATATGTAACATCACAGGTCATGCAGGTCACAACAATATGTAACATCAGGGGTCATGCAGGTCACAACAATATGTAACATCAGGGGTCATGCAGGTCACAACAATATGTAACATCAGGGGTCATGCAGGTCACAACAATATGTAACATCAGGGGTCATGCAGGTCACAACAATATGTAACATCAGGGGTCATGCAGGTCACAACAATATGTAACATCAGGGGTCATGCAGGTCACAACAATATGTAACATCAGGGGTCATGCAGGTCACAACAATATGTAACATCAGGGGTCATGCAGGTCACAACAATATGTAACATCAGGTCATGCAGGTCACAACAATATGTAACATCAGGGGTCATGCAGGTCACAACAATATGTAACATCAGGGGTCATGCAGGTCACAACAATATGTAACATCACAGGTCATGCAGGTCACAACAATATGTAACATCAGGGGTCATGCAGGTCACAACAATATGTAACATCAGGGTCATGCAGGTCACAACAATATGTAACATCAGGGTCATGCAGGTCACAACAATATGTAACATCAGGGGTCATGCAGGTCACAACAATATGTAACATCACAGGTCATGCAGGTCACAACAATATGTAACATCTGGGTCATGCAGGTCACAACAATATGTAACATCACAGGTCATGCAGGTCACAACAATATGTAACATCAGGGTCATGCAGGTCACAACAATATGTAACATCACAGGTCATGCAGGTCACAACAATATGTAACATCAGGGGTCATGCAGGTCACAACAATATGTAACATCAGGGGTCATGCAGGTCACAACAATATGTAACATCTGGGTCATGCAGGTCACAACAATATGTAACATCTGGGTCATGCAGGTCACAACAATATGTAACATCAGGGTCATGCAGGTCCAACAATATGTAACATCAGGGTCTGCAGGTCACAACAATATGTAACATCAGGGGTCATGCAGGTCACAACAATATGTAACATCAGGGGTCATGCAGGTCACACAATATGTACATCACAGGTCATGCAGGTCACAACAATATGTAACATCAGGGGTCATGCAGGTCACAACAATATGTAACATCAGGGGTCATGCAGGTCACAACAATATGTAACATCAGGGTCATGCAGGTCACAACAATATGTAACATCTGGGGTCATGCAGGTCACAACAATATGTAACATCAGGGTCATGCAGGTCACAACAATTTAACATCTGGGTCATGCAGGTCACAACAATATGTAACATCACAGGTCATGCAGGTCACAACAATATGTAACATCACAGGTCATGCAGGTCACAACAATATGTAACATCACAGGGTCATGCAGGTCACAACAATATGTAACATCACAGGTCATGCAGGTCACAACAATATGTAACATCACAGGTCATGCAGGTCACAACAATATGTAACATCCAGGGTCATGCAGGTCACAACAATATGTAACATCAGGGGTCATGCAGGTCACAACAATATGTAACATCAGGGTCATGCAGGTCACAACAATATGTAACATCACAGGTCATGCAGGTCACAACAATATGTAACATCAGGGGTCATGCAGGTCACAACAATATGTAACATCAGGGGTCATGCAGGTCACAACAATATGTACAACATCAGGGTCATGCAGGTCACAACAATATGTAACATCAGGGTCATGCAGGTCACAACAATATGTAACATCAGGGGTCATGCAGGTCACAACAATATGTAACATCAGGGGTCATGCAGGTCACAACAATATGTAACATCTGGGGTCATGCAGGTCACAACAATATGTAACATCAGGGGTCATGCAGGTCACAACAATATGTAACATCACAGGTCATGCAGGTCACAACATATGTAACATCACAGGTCATGCAGGTCACAACAATATGTAACATCAGGGTCATGCAGGTCACAACAATATGTAACATCACAGGTCATGCAGGTCACAACAATATGTAACATCAGGGTCATGCAGGTCACAACAATATGTAACATCAGGGTCATGCAGGTCACAACAATATGTAACATCAGGGGTCATGCAGGTCACAACAATATGTAACATCACAGTCATGCAGGTCACAACAATATGTAACATCAGGGTCATGCAGGTCACAACAATATGTAACATCACAGGTCATGCAGGTCACAACAATATGTAACATCACAGGGTCATGCAGGTCACAACAATATGTAACATCAGGGGTCATGCAGGTCACAACAATATGTAACACAGGGTCATGCAGGTCACAACAATATGTAACATCAGGGGTCATGCAGGTCACAACAATATGTAACATCAGGGGTCATGCAGGTCACAACAATATGTAACATCAGGGGTCATGCAGGTCACAACAATATGTAACATCACAGGTCATGCAGGTCACAACAATATGTAACATCAGGGGTCATGCAGGTCACAACAATATGTAACATCAGGGGTCATGCAGGTCACAACAATATGTAACATCACAGGTCATGCAGGTCACAACAATATGTAACATCAGGGGTCATGCAGGTCACAACAATATGTAACATCAGGGTCATGCAGGTCACAACAATATGTAACATCAGGGGTCATGCAGGTCACAACAATATGTAACATCAGGGTCATGCAGGTCACAACAATATGTAACATCAGGGTCATGCAGGTCACACAATATGTAACATCAGGGGTCATGCAGGTCACAACAATATGTAACATCACAGGTCATGCAGGTCACAACAATATGTAACATCACGGGTCATGCAGGTCACAACAATATGTAATCACAGGTCATGCAGGTCACAACAATATGTAACATCACAGGTCATGCAGGTCACAACAATATGTAACATCACAGGTCATGCAGGTCACAACAATATGTAACATCACAGGTCATGCAGGTCACAACAATATGTAACATCAGGGTCATGCAGGTCACAATATATGTAACATCAGGGTCATGCAGGTCACAACAATATGTAACATCAGGGGTCATGCAGGTCACAACAATATGTAACATCACAGGTCATGCAGGTCACAACAATATGTAACATCAGGGGTCATGCAGGTCACAACAATATGTAACATCACAGGTCATGCAGGTCACAACAATATGTAACATCAGGTCATGCAGGTCACAACAATATGTAACATCACAGGTCATGCAGGTCACAACAATATGTAACATCACAGGTCATGCAGGTCACAACAATATGTAACATCACAGGTCATGCAGGTCACAACAATATGTAACATCAGGGTCATGCAGGTCACAACAATATGTAACATCACAGGTCATGCAGGTCACAACAATATGTAACATCACAGGTCATGCAGGTCACAACAATATGTAACATCACAGTCATGCAGGTCACAACAATATGTAACATCACAGGTCATGCAGGTCACAACAATATGTAACATCACAGGTCATGCAGGTCACAACAATATGTAACATCAGGGTCATGCAGGTCACAACAATATGTAACATCAGGGTCATGCAGGTCACAACAATATGTAACCACAGGTCATGCAGGTCACAACAATATGTAACATCGGGGTCATGCAGGTCACAACAATATGTAACATCAGGGGTCATGCAGGTCACAACAATATGTAACATCAGGGTCATGCAGGTCACAACAATATGTAACATCAGGGTCATGCAGGTCACAACAATATGTAACATCAGGGTCATGCAGGTCACAACAATATGTAACATCACAGGTCATGCAGGTCACAACAATATGTAACATCACAGTCATGCAGGTCACAACAATATGTAACATCACGGGTCATGCAGGTCACAAACAACAATATGTAACATCACGGTCATGCAGGTCACAACAATATGTAACATCGGGTCATGCAGGTCACAACAATATGTAACATCAGGGTCATGCAGGTCACAACAATATGTAACATCACAGGTCATGCAGGTCACAACAATATGTAACATCAGGTCATGCAGGTCACAACAATATGTAACATCAGGGGTCATGCAGGTCACAACAATATGTAACATCACAGGTCATGCAGGTCACAACAATATGTAACATCAGGGTCATGCAGGTCACAACAATATGTAACATCAGGGGTCATGCAGGTCACAACAATATGTAACATCAGGGGTCATGCAGGTCACAACAATATGTAACATCAGGGTCATGCAGGTCACAACAATATGTAACATCAGGGGTCATGCAGGTCACAACAATATGTAACATCACGGGTCATGCAGGTCACAACAATATGTAACATCACAGGTCATGCAGGTCACAACAATATGTAACATCAGGGTCATGCAGGTCACAACAATATGTAACATCAGGGGTCATGCAGGTCACAACAATATGTAACACACAGGTCATGCAGGTCACAACAATATGTAACATCAGGGTCATGCAGGTCACAACAATATGTAACATCAGGGGTCATGCAGGTCACAACAATATGTAACATCACAGGTCATGCAGGTCACAACAATATGTAACATCAGGGGTCATGCAGGTCACAACAATATGTAACATCACAGGTCATGCAGGTCACAACAATATGTAACATCAGGGTCATGCAGGTCACAACAATATGTAACATCACAGGTCATGCAGGTCACAACAATATGTAACATCACAGGTCATGCAGGTCACAACAATATGTAACATCACAGGTCATGCAGGTCACAACAATATGTACATCACAGGTCATGCAGGTCACAACAATATGTAACATCACAGGTCATGCAGGTCACAACAATATGTAACATCAGGGGTCATGCAGGTCACAACAATATGTAACATCACAGGTCATGCAGGTCACAACAATATGTAACATCAGGGGTCATGCAGGTCACAACAATATGTAACATCCACAGGGTCATGCAGGTCACAACAATATGTAACATCACAGGTCATGCAGGTCACAACAATATGTAACATCACAGGTCATGCAGGTCACAACAATATGTAACATCACGGGTCATGCAGGTCACAACAATATGTAACATCAGGGTCATGCAGGTCACAACAATATAACATCAGGGTCATGCAGGTCACAACAATATGTAACATCACAGGTCATGCAGGTCACAACAATATGTAACATCACAGGTCATGCAGGTCACAACAATATGTAACATCAGGTCATGCAGGTCACAACAATATGTAACATCACAGGTCATGCAGGTCACAACAATATGTAACACAGGTCATGCAGGTCACAACAATATGTACATCACAGGTCATGCAGGTCACAACAATATGTAACATCAGGGGTCATGCAGGTCACAACAATATGTAACATCACAGGTCATGCAGGTCACAACAATATGTAACATCAGGGGTCATGCAGGTCACAACAATATGTAACATCAGGGGTCATGCAGGTCACAACAATATGTAACACCACAGGTCATGCAGGTCACAACAATATGTAACATCACAGGTCATGCAGGTCACAACAATATGTAACATCATGGGTCATGCAGGTCACAACAATATGTAACATCAGGGGTCATGCAGGTCACAACAATATGTAACATCAGGGGTCATGCAGGTCACAACAATATGTAACATCAGGGGTCATGCAGGTCACAACAATATGTAACATCAGGGGTCATGCAGGTCACAACAATATGTAACATCAGGGGTCATGCAGGTCACAACAATATGTAACATCAGGGGTCATGCAGGTCACAACAATATGTAACATCAGGGTCATGCAGGTCACAACAATATGTAACATCACAGGTCATGCAGGTCACAACAATATGTACACAGGGGTCATGCAGGTCACAACAATATGTAACATGGGGTCATGCAGGTCACAACAATATGTAACACCACAGGTCATGCAGGTCACAACAATATGTAACATCAGGGGTCATGCAGGTCACAACAATATGTAACATCAGGGGTCATGCAGGTCACAACAATATGTAACATCACGGGTCATGCAGGTCACAACAATATGTAACATCAGGGGTCATGCAGGTCACACAATATGTAACATCAGGGGTCATGCAGGTCACAACAATATGTAACATCACGGGTCATGCAGGTCACAACAATATGTAACATCAGGGGTCATGCAGGTCACAACAATATGTAACATCACGGGTCATGCAGGTCACAACAATATGTAACATCACAGGTCATGCAGGTCACAACAATATGTAACATCACAGGTCATGCAGGTCACAACATATGTAACATCACAGGTCATGCAGGTCACAACAATATGTAACATCACAGGTCATGCAGGTCACAACAATATGTAACATCAGGGGTCATGCAGGTCACAACAATATGTAACATCAGGGTCATGCAGGTCACAACAATATGTAACATCAGGGTCATGCAGGTCACAACAATATGTAACATCAGGTCATGCAGGTCACAACAATATGTAACATCAGGGGTCATGCAGGTCACAACAATATGTAACATCACAGGTCATGCAGGTCACAACAATATGTAACATCAGGGTCATGCAGGTCACAACAATATGTAACATCACAGGTCATGCAGGTCACAACATAATGTAACATCACAGGTCATGCAGGTCACAACAATATGTAACATCACAGGTCATGCAGGTCACAACAATATGTAACATCACAGGGTCATGCAGGTCACAACAATATGTAACATCACAGGTCATGCAGGTCACAACAATATGTAACATCACAGGTCATGCAGGTCACAACAATATGTAACATCACAGTCATGCAGGTCACAACAATATGTAACATCACAGGTCATGCAGGTCACAACAATATGTACATCACAGTCATGCAGGTCACAACAATATGTAACATCAGGGGTCATGCAGGTCACAACAATATGTAACATCTGGGGTCATGCAGGTCACAACAATATGTAACCCACAGGTCATGCAGGTCACAACAATATGTAACATCTGGGGTCATGCAGGTCACAACAATATGTAACATCAGGGGTCATGCAGGTCACAACAATATGTAACATCAGGGGTCATGCAGGTCACAACAATATGTAACATCAGGGGTCATGCAGGTCACAACAATATGTAACATCAGGGGTCATGCAGGTCACAACAATATGTAACATCACAGGTCATGCAGGTCACAACAATATGTAACATCACAGGTCATGCAGGTCACAACAATATGTAACATCACGGTCATGCAGGTCACAACAATATGTAACATCACAGGTCATGCAGGTCACAACAATATGTAACATCAGGGGTCATGCAGGTCACAACAATATGTAACATCAGGGGTCATGCAGGTCACAACAATATGTAACATCACAGGTCATGCAGGTCACAACAATATGTAACATCAGGGGTCATGCAGGTCACAACAATATGTAACATCAGGGGTCATGCAGGTCACAACAATATGTAACATCAGGGGTCATGCAGGTCACAACAATATGTAACACACAGGTCATGCAGGTCACAACAATATGTAACATCATGGTCATGCAGGTCACAACAATATGTAAACACAGGGTCATGCAGGTCACAACAATATGTAACATCACGGGTCATGCAGGTCACAACAATATGTAACATCAGGGGTCATGCAGGTCACAACAATATGTAACATCAGGGGTCATGCAGGTCACAACAATATGTAACATCACGGGTCATGCAGGTCACAACAATATGTAACATCACAGGTCATGCAGGTCACAACAATATGTACATCACAGGTCATGCAGGTCACAACAATATGTAACATCACGGGTCATGCAGGTCACAACAATATGTAACATCACAGGTCATGCAGGTCACAACCATATGTAACATCAGGGGTCATGCAGGTCACAACAATATGTAACATCACAGTCATGCAGGCACAACAATATGTAACATCTGGGGTCATGCAGGTCACAACAATATGTAACATCACATGTCATGCAGGTC
>WNGS01002722.1:7111-19168 GCA_020271785.1 Procambarus virginalis | reverse complement strand
TTGTTGATGTTTAAGCATTGTTTCTCGAACGCTTCGAAAACTAAACCACAACACAGGTAATGGGCCTAAAAAATTTTTTTTAACAAATTAGTGTCAGTCGTCTGCTTATTGGTGAAACGAATAATTGGTTAATTCGTGAATGTGAACTTTTCAAATATTACAGAGTTCTTTAAGAAAGTGAAAAATTCGTAAATTTAAGGGAATTATAAGGAACTGATAAAGTGATTTTTTTTTTAAATTGAATTAATCTTCTTAAGGTCGTTTGGTGTTTATGGTTTAAGGCTGTCAACAATAGGAGGTGATATTAAGGCCACCACAATAGCTTACTCACCATCCAGCAAGTATACTACTTCCTACACATAGCCAGAACTAAAGCAAAATCTTAATGCATATATACTGAGAAGCGAGGGTAAACCTCTTGCCGTATATCTCCTCCTTCAGGTCTGGTATTGGGCTTAAGGCCTATCAGGCCCCCGTAGAGGGTTACTTAGGTTTATTTAGACCTGGATATAGGGAAGAGTAATATTCTAAACGCTTAAATAGGATATGGTAAACTCTCAGTGTATAATCACCGAGGAAGTACTTTACTTTTTTGGAGTGTGTATATCCCTCTGGCGTTTAGAGACAGTAGAAATATTAACATCTGCAGGAAATTTGGCACGTAACAGCTTCCTGAAAAAGCGTTTAGAGAATTTGCTTTGTGAAGTATTTGATCTCAAACAAAAAACTCGCGCAGAATTAATCTCTATTAAATAACTTATTGTCAGAACATATTTTATAAAATCTATTTGTTAAAGTTTTAATTAATACTATTAGTTTCAAGTAGTTTAGAACAGAAGCTTAATAAAGCATCCCATTCCGGTGACTTTTGGTTGTTGATTGATTGAAGTAGTGAGTTGGCCTTCAATATTGGTAAATAATGAATTTAGAAATATTTTTTTGGGGAAATGCCCTCAATTTCATAAGAAACCATTTGTGTGCAATTGATAGGTCTTAAGCCCAACACGAAAAAAAAACACTAGCCATAGAAAAAAAAATAGCAATAGACACATAAATATTTTCTTTTACAGCACTAACCTCTGTAACAGATTTTAGAAGAATTCGTAATATATTAAATAATAGTGACTGGGACTTTAAGAGGTACCCAAAATTTTGCTAAATAATAACTGAAGTTCCAATAGAAGAAAATTATTGGTTTAAAATGAAAACCTTCATTACGAATGTTTGGAAGTGATAGACAATTGATGGATGGACACTTGTTCACCCAATGTCCCTATAGCCAACCAGCCATGGAAAACATATGTTTCCAGACCAGCAAATCTCTTATCTTCTATTTAAGTTTAATTGAGACATTTTTGTTTAACTGACAACAACAGGGAAACGTGGATCATGAAAGTTGCGTTCTGTTTCTCGGTGTATATTATATATATATATATATATATATATATATATATATATATATATATATATATATATATATATATATATCTAAGACTACAGTATACAGTATACAGGACTTCAGTATGTATGCTGGCTGGTCAGAAAACTATATTGGGGGGGGGGGCTGGTGGAGCGGCGGGGGGGGGGCTTTATTAACCCTCATGTGGTTGATAGGCGTTTAGCCTAACACCACCACCACCATCTAACTGGTACTCAACTGAAACTATAAACCTTACCTATGATATTGTAGATTGCATTTAATGTATATAATATCATGTATTAATAGGCTTGCCATTTTAGTGTGTGTTTTGTGTAATATTGAGGATGTGTATTTGTGTTCTGTATGTGTAACTTTATGTACGTCTACTCCCCCCTTCACATCGTGCAGCTAAGGATATTAGACGCGTCAAATGTCCTTTGTGTCTAACGAATTTATTTTGTTATTACTGTGCTTTGTTTCACTTTCATTTTTCTCCTTTTGTATCCTTTTTCTCTTCTCCCCATTTCCTTTCCACACAGCCATCGGAACTGAGTCAGCTCCAGACTATGATTTAAGTGACGAAACTGTCTTAAGATGTCTAGACAAAAATGTCTTTAAGAACGCTCCTTGGATCGTGCCGTCGTTGCCTTGCAAGATGGCTGTTCCCACGTCATCCACGATTTTAGAATGACGTTTCCAGTCAAATTGCTCTCAGGCCTTTTTCGTGTTTCCTTCTTGCTGTTGGTGTGTTCTTTAGGTCTCTTGCTTCTCTCTCTCTCTTCCGGTTCCCAATTTCGAGGGATGCGAAGCCGGTTTGGTTAACTCTTTAACCTTGCTCGGGAGGCAACCCACAATGGTTGTCTAAATTCCGAGTGAACAGAGACATCAGGTTTAAGGATGAAAAACGTACTCACATGTCCTCCATCCTGCAGCGCTTAGTACTTAAATTTTCCTCTACTTGTCCATCAGTTCTGAAAGGGCTTAATTCCCTCTCTCCACATAGCTCCATCACGTGAGTCTTTTGGTAAGTTAGCTCCATCATGTGTATCTTTTGGTAAGTTAGCTCCATCACGTGAGTTTTTTGGTAAGTTTGCTCCATCACGTGAGTTTTTTGGTAAGTTAGCTCCATCACGTGAGTCTTTGGTAAGTTAGCTCCATCACGTGAGTCTTTTGGTAAGTTAGCTCCATCACGTGTATCTTGGTAAGTTAGCACTACCACGTGTGTCTTGGTAAGTTAGTTCCATCACGTGTGACTCGGTAAGTTAGCTCTGTCATGCGGGCCTTAGTGTTAAAAATCACATTAACTTTTAATTTCGCCGAGATTAAAGTTTCTCCTGAGATCCTTCTGGCATTTTTCTTTATCTCTTTGTCTCTCTTGTATTCTCTCATCTTCAGCCACTTTTCTTAGTCGGCTTTTCTTTCCTTTGAGTCTATCTATCTATCTGTCGGTCTGGGTCTGTCTCTGGCATAACTTTAATAGTATGTTGAGTTCAGGCGACTGAAAACGTACTGTTGGAAAATATTTGTTTAGCTCACCGTTGGCGTAGAACTCAAACAGGAGTTTTCACAGAGAGAGAGAAGTTTTGAGTTCGCAAGTTTGCTAAGAGATGGTAGGCAGTCCGTGGAAAATATTGTGTGTGTGTGTGTGTGTGTGTGTGTGTGTGTGTGTGTGTGTGTGTGTGGTGTGTGTGTGTGTGTGTGTGTGTGTGTGTGTGTGTGTGAGTGTATTCACCTAGTTGTGCTTGCGGGGGTTGAGCTCTGCTCTTTCGGCCCGCCTCTCAACTATTAATCAACTGTTTCTACTACTACTATTTGTTTTCTCGACCCACCTCCCCCAGGAAGCAGCCCGTGACAGCTGACTAACGCCCAGGTACCTATTTACTGCTAGGTAACAGGGACATAGGGTGAAAGAAACTCTGTCCATCGTTTCTGGCTGGCGCCCGGGATCGAACCCGGGACCACAGGATCACGTGTCAAGCGTGCTGTCCGCTCGGCCGGCCTGCTCCCTGTGTGTGTGTGTGTGTGTGTGTGTGTGTGTGTGTGTGTGTGTGTGTGTGTGTGTGTGTGTGTTTGTGTGTGTGTGTGTGTGTGTGTGTGTGTGTGTGTGTGGGTGTTTGCACCTTATTCGAAAATATCAAATTTGAAAACTTTCTAAACAAAATAAATAATTAAAACTTTCCTTCCATCGATATGACCAATTTGTCCCATAATCGCTTTATTAACCCACGTGACTCTCCTCGGCCAATCACCGGCCAGGACGCGATACTCGCCCCAAGCATAGAGAAAAAAAAAGTTTGTTTACTCTTCTGGAAATCTGTAAGGCACCTTCTGCCACTGAGTCTCCAAACTTTGAGAGAATCTTTGCCAAAAGTTTGAATGGAGCCCTTGCATTGGAGGCGTTCTATGCAGGCTTGTATTGATTGTATTTAATACATTTGTTGTATACAGTTTCCGTTAATATTATTTATTTTATTACTCATTGGCATGCGACTTACCTTATAGCATTCTCCTGGTTTCTGAGACATAGTTTTACTCTGGTTTATACTAAATATTTTTACCAAGGTTTCTACTAAATATTTTTACCAAGGTTTCTACTAAATAGTTTTACCAAGGTTTCTACTGCATAGTTTGATACAGGTATGAACTTAATCGCTTTGTTACTGGTTTCTAGTGCATTACTTAACAATAGTTTATGTTGCATTTTTCATACTTATTTTTCCTGTGTCGTTTTGAATTGATTTCTATTCATTTATTTGAAATGAAAATAATAGACAATATTCACAACACGAAACTTTGTGTTGAAATTGGGAAATAAAAACACATGGTGGCCAATTCTGGAGTCAATTCATCAATTCCAGGTGAGATTGTCCAGCTGGAATGGTGGACAATCTCAACTGGAAATGCAGGTCTATAAAAATTTTACTGGAGCCAGTTTGGCTTGATGTTGGGCTTTTGATCTATCAGTCTCTGAATAGTTATTAAGTACATAAAAATTGCTTACTGATTAATCGGCAGGAATACTTAGCCTTGAAGGTTATAATTGGCCAGAACTTTTGTAAACTTATAGTGTATATATATACACATAGAGATGGTATATACACCTCACGATATGTATATATATATATATATATATATATATATATATATATATATATATATATATATATATATATATATGTATATATATATATATATATATATATATATATATATATATATATATATATATATATATATATATATATATATATATATATATATATATATATATATATATATATATATATATATATATATATCCTGGCGGGCCAGTTACCCTTCATATTGTTTATTGAATTTTCTGAATGATAATTAAAGGGATATGGTTATCAAATTTTATTAAAATTCGGCATGTTTATTTACCAGATCAGTGTCTCAATTTGCTACAACGTACGAAATCCACCGCCTTAACCTAACCAGAAATGCACGAACCCAAGCCAAACCTGACCTAACCGATGCATAGAAAACGCGGATTTTTGTGAACCGCTAATTTTCATTGAACGTTGGTTAGCATAACCCAACTACTTGGGCTATTGGTGATCGAGCGACGACCAGCAAGAAGTGAGGCCGTTGCTGTACCGACTGTACAATTAAGTGACTGGACTCTTTTTGAAGAAATTTCAATTTTTTTTTATTCAAGTTATAACAAAATCGGATCCTGATCATCACTTTATTGAAGTATCTCCGGTGAGCATATAGAACTCTATAGTTGTTTATGACAACTCAAAACTACTGGGGCTCCCACCTTAAAACTACCGGGATTCTCAACACAAACTCGGGCACATTTTCGGCTAGCACAAACTAAAAATCTATAAAACATACAAGGCCCTAAACTCAATAATATCAATCAATATGTACTTAAAACTACGTTTTTCAATTTGTGTAATTTTTTTGCTTATAATTTATAAAAAAATAATCTACACTTGCTAACAAAACATTAAATATCAATCAAAAAAGACATTATAAACCTAGTATTACACATCAATAAATGATAAATGTATTGTTTATGTTTCTTGATAAAGTTCCTAATCCATTTAATTGCTCAATTACCGACGTAACTAAACACTGAAGTTGAATGAAAACAACTTGAAAATTATAAACAAATATGATATATTTATGTTTTAAAAAAAAAAGCATAAATATAATATTAGAACAAGCAAACCATAATTATAAAACAAGAAAAGATTCCTGGAAGAATAAGACATGAGAAAGATGAGAAAGTAGACTTCATTCGCACAGGAGTAGCAGGAAAAAAAAATGAAATTAGGTAGTCGAGAATGCTATAAAGTCCCAATTCCACTCGCAGCACCGTAAGTACGACAAATTTAAGCATGAACTCATTGCTTTAGAGAAACGTAGCTTGAACGAGCTAATGCAGGAGCTTGTAGGCAACGACAGGTAAGTGCCCGGACACTCCAGCTCACTCTTGGATAATGAGGATGAGGTGTAGGGGCGATAACAGCGAGGCTCCCGAGGCTACCCAGAGGGAGAGAAAGAGAGAAGTGGGTCAACACATTCTGGTTTCTCTTCAATGTCATCTACTGAAAAGTTTCCCGAGTCGACCCGAACATCCCCCACATCTGTGTGTGTGTCTGTGTGATTTTGTCTATCTGTCCGTCTGTGTTTCTCTCTGCCTATCTTTTTTTTATCTCTTTGTCTTATTATCTCTTTGTCTTTCTCTGCCTCACTGTATTTCTGTCTCTGTCTTTACCTTTCAATGTCTCTACGTTTCTCTCTTTTTCTCTTTGTTCCTCTGTATGTCTGTCGTTGTTTGTATATATCTATCTTGCCTGTTTTCCTGTGTCTTTTTTTCAGTCTGTCTGTCTGTCTCTCTCTCTGCTTGTCTGTCTTTCTCTGCATTTGTCTTTCTATGACTTTCTGTCTGTGTGTCTCTCTCCCTCTTTCTCTTTCTTTGGGGAGAAAAAAATGAAAATAAACACCATGGAAAATATTTGATATGTTTTATCACAATATCACAATCTAAAAATATATCACCAAAAATAAAACAAATTTAATCCGAATCACAATTTTGAAAACAATTAATTATTTTCCAAAAATTAACGAAACAAAACAAAACATGAACAATTAAATAGCAGGTCAAGACAAAGTTGTGGCGTGAACTATTACAAATCACTATATTGACCGAAAACTTCACATTATATGAATAATTATGCACACCAATTATGCAAATTATAATTGGGTTCACGCAACAAGCTTTGTATGTGGCATACATTAGTGCCAAGGCAGTTATTATTGAATATGAATCACCAGTAGATCTGTATTTATGTTGACTGCGTCAACAATTTCAAAGGCTGCAGTTCAGAAGGATTTTCACAGTCTTCAGAAAAAAGGCTTAAATAGGGGCCCCCAAAAAAATCTTAAACAAAATTTCGTAATTGCTTTCGCTGCGCTTTGAAAAAACTGTTTAATCAGGTTTTGAATTTCGTTTGACATTCGAGAAATAACTCGCAAATAATCTTATCTATTAAACTGTATAGTTTAGGTACACAGTAGTTTAATTACAGAGTGGTTCAGTTACACAGTGGTTCAACTACACAGTGGTTCAACTACACAGTGGTTCAGCTACACAGTGGTTCAGCTACACAGTGGTTCAGCTACACAGTGGTTCAGCTACACAGTGAATAAACTACAGAGTGGTTCAGTTACATAGTGATTAAACTACAGAGTGGTTCAGCTACACAGTGATTAAACTACACAGTGGTTCAGTTACACAGTGATTAAACTACACAGTGGTTCAGTTACACAGTGGTTCAGTTACACAGTGATTAAACTACACAGTGGTTCAGTTACACAGTGATTAAACTACAGAGTGGTTCAGCTACACAGTGATTAAACTACACAGTGGTTCAGTTACACAGTGGTTCAGTTACACAGTGGTTCAACTACACAGTGGTTCAACTACACAGTGGTTCAGCTACACAGTGGTTCAGCTACACAGTGGTTCAGCTACACAGTGAATAAACTACAGAGTGGTTCAGTTACATAGTGATTAAACTACAGAGTGGTTCAGCTACACAGTGATTAAACTACACAGTGGTTCATTACACAGTGATTAAACTACACAGTGGTTCAGTTACACAGTGGTTCAGTTACACAGTGATTAAACTACACAGTGGTTCAGTTACACAGTGATTAAACTACAGAGTGGTTCAGCTACACAGTGATTAAACTACACAGTGGTTCAGTTACACAGTGGTTCAGTTACACAGTGGTTAAACTACACAGTGGTTCAGTTACACAGTGGTTAAACTACACAGTGGTTCAGTTACACAGTGGTTAAACTACACAGTGGTTCAGTTACACAGTGATTAAACTACACAGTGGTTCAGTTACACAGTGGTTCAGTTACACAGTGATTAACTACACAGTGGTTCAGTTACACAGTGGTTCAGTTACACAGTGATTAAACTACATAGTGTTCAGTTACACAGTGGTTCAGTTACACAGTGGTTCAGTTACACAGTGGTTCAGTTACACAGTGGTTCAGTTACACAGTGGTTCAGTTACACAGTGGTTCAGCTACACAGTGGTTCAGCTACACAATGCTTAAACTACACAGTGGTTCAGTTACACAGTGGTTCAGTTACACAGTGGTTCAGTTACACAGTGGTTAAACTACACAGTGGTTCAGTTACACAGTGGTTCAGTTTACTTAGTGATTAAACTACAGAGTGGTTCAGCTACACAGTGATTAAACTACACAGTGGTTCAGTTACACAGTGATTAAACTACACAGTGGTTCAGTTACACAGTGGTTCAGTTACACAGTGATTAAACTACACAGTGGTTCAGTTACACAGTGATTAAACTACAGAGTGGTTCAGCTACACAGTGATTAAACTACACAGTGGTTCAGTTACACAGTGGTTCAGTTACACAGGGGTTAAACTACACAGTGGTTCAGTTACACAGTGGTTAAACTACACAGTGGTTCAGTTACACAGTGGTTAAACTACACAGTGGTTCAGTTACACAGTGATAAACTACACAGTGTTCAGTTTACCAGTGGTTCAGTTACACAGTGATTAAACTACACAGTGGTTCAGTTACACAGTGGTTCAGTTACACAGTGATTAAACTACACAGTGGTTCAGTTACACAGTGGTTCAGTTACACAGTGGTTCAGTTACACAGTGGTTCAGTTACACAGTGGTTCAGTTACACAGTGGTTCAGTTACACAGTGGTTCAGCTACACAGTGGTTCAGCTACACAGTGATTAAACTACACAGTGGTTCAGTTACAACAGTGGTTCAGTTACACAGTGGTCAGTTACACAGTGGTTCAGTTACACAGTGGTTAACTAACACAGTGGTTCAGTTACACAGTGGTTCAGTTACACAGTGGTTAAACTACACAGTGGTTCAGCTACACAGTGGTTCAGTTACAACAGTGATTAAACTACAGAGTGTTCAACTACAGAGTGGTTCAACTACACAGTGGTTCAGCTACACAGTGGTCAACTACACAGTGGTTCTGCTACACAGTGTTTCAAATGAACGAAGCAAAAGTTACATTCAAAATATTTATTAAAAAAAACATATTTTCTCAGCTAAATCTTATGATTATTGTCTGTTTTGGAATGAGGCTTTAGGCCAGGTACAGCAACCGGTTCAATAATTTAGCGTCAGGCGTTTATTTTTTGGTTCCCTAGAACACGATTCGCAATTTTGTTTACATCCAAGGTTGCAATTAGTGGTGGGTGCGTTAGGGAGGTCGGTGAAGACACGTTGCCAATCGTTCGTGCTTGGGGGATCGAACCGATAAGCCTTGTGATAGTGGATTGAACGTGTGTTAATAAAGATCAGGTGAAGAATGCAGCTGGAGGTCTACTTAAGATGCCTTGTTTTGCAGCCGTTGGGAACATGGGTCTAATGGCTCTCAACCTTTAAACTGTTATTTGACCTCATCTGATGTGCCATTATGCAGTTATACTGAGTCTCTCACTCAAGGTAGGGCGGGGGGAGGGGGAGAGGAGAGGGTTCTGGTCTCTGGGGGCGAAGGGTTCTGGTCTGGGGGGGGAAGGGGGTAGAGGTCCTGCTCTAGTCTACACCTAATGGATGAGTGCAAGCTAATTGACTGGTGAATGGGACGTATGGATGCTTCATGTTGAACTCACATATTTCCCCCCCTGTCATTTTCCGCGAGGCTTCCTTGTTACGCTCGTCTAATCCCGGCGTTTTACATTTATTTTTCCGCTTGAATGATTTGAGCAATAAGTTAATCCGTGTTTTTAATAATTTTTTTAGGAACTGTTTTGTGTTGTGTGTAAGTGTGTGGTTTGTGGTGTGTGTGTGGTGTGTGTGTGTTGTACTCACCTATTTGTACTCACCTATTTGTGCTTGCGGGGGTTGAGCTTTGGCTCTTTGGTCCCGCCTCTCAACTGTCAATCAACTGGTGTACAGATTCCCGAGCCTACTGGGCTCTATCATATCTACCCTTGAAACTGTGTATGGAGTCAGCCTCCACCACATCACTGCCTAAAGCATTCCATCCGTTAACTACTCTGACACTGAAAAAGTTCCTTCTAACGTCTCTGTGGCTCATGTGGGTACTCAGTTTCCACCTGTGTCCCCTTGTTCGCGTCCCCCCAGTGTTGAATAGTTTGTCCTTGTCTACCCGGTCGATTCCTCTGAGGATTTTGTAGGTTGTGATCATATCTCCCCTTACTCTTCTGTCTTCCAGTGTCGTAAGGTGCATTTCCCGCAGCCTTTCCTCGTAACTCATGCCTCTTAGTTCTGGGACTAGTCTAGTGGCATACCTTTGGACTTTTTCCAGCTTCGTCTTGTGCTTGACAAGGTACGGGCTCCATGCTGGGGCTGCATACTCCAGGATTGGTCTTACATATGTGGTGTACAAGATTCTGAATGATTCCTTACACAGGTTCCTGAACGCTGTTCTGATGTTAGCCAGCCTCGCATATGCCGCAGATGTTATCCTTTTTATGTGGGCTTCAGGAGACAGGTTTGGTGTGATATCAACTCCTAGATCTTTCTCTCTGTCCGTTTCATTAAGTACTTCATCTCCTATTCTGTATCCTGTGTCTGGCCTCCTGTTTCCACTGCCTAGTTTCATTACTTTGCATTTACTCGGGTTGAACTTCAACAGCCATTTGTTGGACCATTCACTCAGTCTGTCTAGGTCGTCTTGTAGCCTCCTACTATCGTCCTCAGTTTCAATCCTCCTCATAATTTTTGCATCATCGGCAAACATTGAGAGAAACGATTCTATACCCTCTGGGAGATCATTTACATATATCAGAAACAGTATAGGTCCAAGGACTGACCCCTGCGGGACTCCACTCGTAACGTCTCGCCAATCTGAGACCTCACCCCTCACACTGACTCTTTGTCTCCTGTTGCTTAGGTACTCCTGTATCCAACGGAGTACCTTCCCTTTCACTCCAGCCTGCATCTCCAGCTTTTTCACTAGCCTCTTGTGTGGCACTGTATCAAAGGCTTTCTGACAATCCAAAAATATGCAGTCTGCCCACCCTTCTCTTTCTTGCCTTATTTTTGTTGCCTGGTCGTAGAATTCAAGTAACCCTGTGAGGCAGGACCTGCCATCCCTGAATCCATGTTGGTGCTGTGTTACAAAGTTCTTTCGCTCCAGGTGCTCCACTAGCTTTCTTCGCACAATCTTCTCCATCAGCTTGCATGGTATGCAGGTTAGGGACACTGGCCTGTAATTCAGTGCCTCCTGTCTATCCCCTTTCTTGTATATCGGGACTACATTAGCTGCTTTCCAATTTCTGGCAGTTCCCCTGTTGCCAGAGATTTGTTATACACTATGGAGAGTGGTAGGCACAGTTCTTCTGCTCCTTCCTTAAGTATCCAGGGAGAGATTCCATCTGGGCCTATAGCCTTTGTCACATCCAACTCTAGTAAACACTTTCTTACTTCCCCGCTTGTAATCTCAAACTCTTCCAGTGGTTCCTGGTTAGCTATCCCCTCTCTTAACTCTGGGATTTCTCCTTGTTCTAGGTGAAGACCTCTTGGAATTTCTTATTCAGTTCCTCACATACTTCTTGTCGTTGTAGTGAATCCTTCTGCCCCTATCCTTAATTTCATAACCTGTTCCTTTACTGTTGTTTTTCTCCTGATGTGGCTATGCAGCAATTTAGGCTGAGTCTTTGCCTTGCTTGCGATGTCGTTTTCGTATTGTCTTTCCGCCTCTCTTCTCATCCTGACATATTCATTCCTGGCATTCTGGTATCTTTCTCTGCTCTCCAGTGTCCTGTTATTCCTATAGTTTCTCCATGCCCTTTTACTTTGTTGCTTAGCTAGCCTACATCTCTGATTAAACCATGGGTTTCTCATCTTCATTTCACTGTTTTCCTTTGGGCTGGGACAAACTTGTTTGCTGCTTCCTTGCACTTTTGCGTGATGTAGTCCATCATATCTTGGGCCGTCTTTTCCCTGAGCTCTGTTTCCCATGCTATGTCTGTTAGGAATTTTCTTATCTCCTCATAGTTTCCCTTTCGGTATGCTAACCTTTTGGTTTCAGTATCTCTCCTCGAGTTCAATAACTTCTTCAATCAGGTACTCAAACTCCAATACACTGTGGTCGCTCATCCCTT
>WNGS01002720.1:11564-27686 GCA_020271785.1 Procambarus virginalis | reverse complement strand
TGACCCCAGACAGTACCGCTTGTGGTGATGCCACTCAGTGTTGCCTGTGATGACCCCATGCAGTGTTGCCTGTGATGACCCCAGCAGTGTTGCCTGTGATGACCCCAGGCAGTGCCGCCATAGCTGCCCCAGGCAGTGCCACCTGTGGTGACCCCCATGCAGTGCCACCTGTGGTGACCCCAGGCAGTGCCGCCTGTGGCTGACCCCAGGCAGTACTGCCTGTGGTAACCCCAGGCAGTGCTGCCTGTGGCTGACCCCAGGCAGCGTTGCCTGTGGTGACCCCAGGCAATGATGCCTGTGGTGACCCCAGGCAGTGTTTTGCCTGTGGTAACCCCAATCAGTGTTGTATGTGGTGACCCCAGGCAGTGCTGCCTATGGCTGACCCCAGGCAGCGTTGCCTGTGGTGACACCACGCAATGTTGCCTGTCGTGACCCCAGGCAGTGTTGCCTGTGATGACCCCAAACAGTGGTGCCTGTGATGACCCCCTGCAGTGCTGCCTGTGGATGACCCCAGGCAGTGGTCGCCTGTGGTGTCCCCAGGCAATGTTGCCTGTGGTGACCCCAGGCAGTGTCGCTTGTGGCGACCCCAGGCAATGTTTGCCTGTGGTGACCCCAGCAGTGTCGCCTGTGGCTGACCCCAGGCGGTCCGCTGTGGCTGTCCCCAGGCAGTGCCGCCTGCGGCTGACCCCAGGCAGTGTCGCCTGTGGGTGACCATTGGCAGTGTTGCCTGTGGCTGACCCCAGCAGTGTCGCCTGTCGCTGACCCCAGGCAGTGCCGCCCCGTTGTTGACCCGGCAATGCCGCCTGTACTGACACCAGGCAGTGTCGCCTGTGGCTGACCCCAGGCAGTGCCGCCTGTGGCTGACCCCAGGCAGTGCCCCATGTTGTGACCCAGGCAGTGCTGCCTGTGGTGACCCCAGGCAATGCCGCCTTTGGCTGACCCCAGCCGTGTCGCCTGTGGTGACCCCAGGCAGTTTCGCCTTTGGATGACCCCAGCAGTGTCGCCTGTGGTGACCCAAGGTAATTCCTCCTGTGGCTGACCCCAGGCAGTGTTGCCTGTGGTGACCCAGACAGTGACGCCTTTGGCTGACCCCAGCAGTGTCGCCTGTTGCTGACCTAGTCAGTGTTGCCTGTGATGACCCCAGGCAGTGTTGCCTGTGACGACCCCAGCAGTGTTGCCTGTGATGACCCCGGCAGTGCCGCCTTTGGCTGACCCATGCAATGTTGCCTGTGGTAACCACAGACAGTGCCGCCTGTGGTGACCCAAGGCATTGCCGCCTTTGGCTGACCCAGGCAGTTCCGCCTGTTGCTGACCCCAGGCAGTGTCGCTGTTTCTGACCCCAAGCAGGCCGCCTGTGGTGAACCCAGGCAGTGCCGCCTGTGGCTGACCCCAGGCAGTGCCGCCTGTGGGACCCCAGGCAGTGTCGCCTATGGTGAACCCCGGCAGTGCCGCCTGTGGTGACCCCAGGCAGTGTTGCCTGTGGTGACCCCTTTCAGTGTTGCCTGTGGTGGCCCCAGGCAGTGCCGCCTGTTGCTGACCCCAGGCAGTGCCGCCTGTTGCTGACCCCATGCAGTGCTGCCTGTGGTGACCCAGGCAGTGATGCCTGTGGTGACCCCAGGCAGTGCTGCCTGTGGTGACCCAGCAGTGTTGCCTGTGTGATCCCATGCAGTGTTACCTGTGGTGACCCCAGGCAGTGTTGCCTATGGTGACCCCAGGCAGTGTTGCCTATGGTGACCCCAGGTAGTGCTGCCTCTGGTGACCCCAGCAGTGTGCCTGTGGTGACCCCAGGCAGTGTCACCTTTTGACCCCAAGCAGTGCCGCTTGTGGTGACCCAGGCAGTGTTGCCTGTGCCTGACCACAGGCAGTGTTGCTGTGCTGACCCCAGGCCGTGTTGCCTGTTTCTGACTCCCGGCAGTGCTACCTGTGGCTGACCCCAGGCAGTGTTGCCTGTGGCTGACCCAAGGCAGTGTTGCCAGTGCTGACCCCAGGCAGTGTTGCCTGTTTTTCCCCCAGGCAGTGTTGTCCTGTGGTGACCCAGGCAGTGCCGCCTATGGCTGACCCTTGGCAGTGTTGTGCCTGTGGTAACCACAGGCAGTGTTGCATGTGGTGACCCCAGGCAGTGTCCGCCTGTGGTGACCCCAGGCAGTTCTACCTGTGGTGACCCCAGGCAGTGTTGCCTGTGATGACCCCAGGCAGTGTTGCCTGTGCTGACCCCAGGGCATGTTTTCCTGTGATGACCCCAGGCAGTGCTGCCTTGGGCTGACCCCAGGCAGTGCCGCCTGGGCTGACCCAGGCAGGGTGCCTGTGCCTGACCCCAGGCAGTGTTGCCTGTTTCTGACCCCAGGCAGTTCTGCCTGTGGCTGACCCCAGGCAGTGCCGCCTGTGGCTGACCCCAGGCAGTGTTGCCTGTGGTGACCCCGGCAGTGTTGCCTGTGGGGCCCCCAGGAAGTGTCACCTGTTGTGACCCCAGGCAGTGCCGCCTGTGGTGACCCCAGGCAGTGTTGCCTGTGGTGACCCCAGGCAGTGTTGCCTGTGGTGACCCCAGGCAGTGTTGCTGGTGTGACTCCAGGCAGTGCCGCCTGTGGTGACCCCAGGCAGTGCCGCCTGTGGTGACCCCAGGCAGTGCCGCCTGTGGTGACCCAGGCTGTGTTGCCTGTTGCTGACCCCAGGCAATGTTGCCTGTGCTGACCCCAGGCAGCGTTGCCTTTTTCTGACCCCAGGCAGTGCTGCCTGTGGCTGACCCCAGGCAGTGCCGCTTGTGGTGACGCCAGTCAGTGTTGCCTGTGATGACCCCAGGCAGTGCCGCCTGTGGTGACCCCAGGCAGTACCGCCTGTGGTGACCCCAGGTAGTGTTGCCTGTTGTGATCGCTGGCAGTGCTGCCTGTGGTGACCCCAGGCAGTGTTTCCTGTGGTGACCCCAGGCAGTGCCACCTGTGCTGACCCCAGGCAGTGTTGCCTGTGGTGATCCCAGGCAGTGCTGCCTATGGGGACCCCAGGCAGTGTTGCCTGTGGTGATCCCAGGCAGTGTTGCCTGTGGTGATCCCAGGCAATGCTGCCTGTGGCTGGCCCCAGGCAGTGTTGCCTGTGGTGACCCCAGGCAGTGCTGCCTGTGGTGACCCCAGGCAGTGTTGCCTGTGGTGATCCCAGGCAGTGTTGCCTGTGGTGATCCCAGGCAATGCTGCCTGTGGCTGGCCCCAGGCAGTGTTGCCTGTGGTGACCCCAGGAAGTGCCGCCTGTGGTGACCCTAGGAAGTGTTGCCAGTGGCTTACCCCCGGCAGTGTTGCCTGTGGTGACCACCGACAGTGTTGCCTTTGGTGACGCCAGGCAGTGTTGCCTGTGATGACCCCTGGCAGTGCTGCCTGTGGTGACCCCAGGCAGTGTTGCCTGTAGTATCCCCAGGCATTGCTGCCTGTGGTGACCCCAGGCAGTGCTGCCTGTGGTTACCCCAGGCAGTGATGCCTGTGGCTGACCCCATGAAGTGCCGCCTTTGGTGACCCCAAGCAGTGTCGCCTGTGGTGATCCCAGGCAGTGTTGCCTGTGGTGACCCCCGGCAGTGCTGCCTGTGGTGACCCCCTGCTGTGTTGCCTGTTTCTGACCCCAGGCAGTCCCGCCTGTGGCTGACCTCAGTCAGTGCCGCTTGTGGTGACCCCAGGCAGAGTTGCCTGTGATGACCCCAGGCAGTGATGCCTGTGGTGACCCCAGGCAGTGTTACCTGTCTTGACCCCAGGCAGTGTTGCCTGTGGCTGACCCCAGTCAGTGCTGCCTGTGGCTGACCCCAGTCAGTGCTGCCTTTTGCTGACCCCAGGCAGTGTCGCCTGTGGCTGACCCCAGACAGTGCCGCCTGTGGCTGACCCAAGGCAGTGCCGCCTGTGGCTGACCCAAGGCAGTGCCGCCTGTGGCTGACCCCAGGCAGTGCCGCCTGTGGCTGACCCCAGGCAGTGCCGCCTGTGGTGACCCCAGGCAGTGTCGCCTGTGGTGACACCTGGCAGTGTCGCCTGTGGTGACCCCTGGCAGTGTCGCCTGTGGTGACCCCAGGCAGTGTTGCCTGTGGTGACCCCAGGCAGTGTCGCCTGTGGTGACCCCAGGCAGTGTCGCCTGTGGTGACCCCTGGCAGTGTCGCCTGTGGTGACCCCAGGCAGTGTTGCCTGTGGTGACCCCAGGCAGTGTCGCCTGTGGTGACCCCTGGCAGTGTCGCCTGTGGTGACCCCAGGCAGTGTTGCCTGTGGTGACCCCTGGCAGTGTCGCCTGTGGTGACCCCAGGCAGTGCCGCCTGTGGTGACCCCAGGCAGTGCCGCCTGTGGTGACCCCTGGCAGTGTCGCCTGTGGTGACCCCAGGCAGTGCCGCCTGTGGTGACCCCAGGCAGTGCCGCCTGTGGTGACCCCTGGCAGTGTCGCCTGTGGTGACCCCAGGCAGTGCCGCCTGTGGTGACCCCTGGCAGTGTCGCCTGTGGCTGACCCCAGGCAGTTCCGCCTGTGGCTGACCCCAGGCAGTGTCGCCTGTGGCTGACCCCAGGCAGTGTCGCCTGTGGCTGACCCCAGGCAGTGTCGCCTGTGGCTGACCCCAGGCAGTTCCGCCTGTGTCTGACCCCAGGCAGTGTCGCCTGTGGCTGACCCCAGGCATTGCCACCTGTGGCTGACCCCAGGCAGTGTTGCCTGTGGTGACCCCAGGCATTGCCACCTGTGGCTGACCCCAGGCAGTGCCGCCTGTGGTGACCCCAGACAGTGCCGCCTGTGGCTGACCCCAGGCATTGCCACCTGTGGCTGACCCCAGGCAGTGCCGCCTGTGGTGACCCCAGGCATTGCCACCTGTGGCTGACCCCAGGCAGTGCCGCCTGTGGTGACCCCAGGCAGTGCCGCCTGTGGCTGACCCAAGGTAGTGTCGCCTGTGGCTGACCCAAGGTAGTGTCGCCTGTGGCTGACCCGAGGCAGTGCCGCCTGTGGCTGATCCCAGGCAGTGCCGCCTGTTGCTGATCCCGGGCAGTGTCGCCTCTTTTTGACCACAAGCAGTGCCGCCTGTGTTGACCCCAGGCAGTGCCGCCTGTGGTGACCCCAGGCAGTGCCGCCTGTTGCTGACCGCAGGCATTGCCACCTGTGGCTGACCCCAGGCAGTGTCGCCTGTGGCTGACCCCAGGCAGTTCCGCCTGTGGCTGACCCCAGGCAGTGTCGCCTGTGGGTGACCCCAGGCAGTGTCTCCTGTGGCTGACCCCAGGCAGTGTCGCCAGTGGCTGACCCCAGGCAGTGTTGCCTTTGGTGACCCCAGGCAGTGTCGCCTGTGGCTTATCAGTTGATGATTATGCAGATGAATGCTTCTGGCGTATCTTCCATACATCGAGGGAGCTCAGCCTTGTTTCCCAAACCAGACCATGATAGCATCCACCTCAAGCTGGAATCACTTTTGGGTCTTTGTTTGGGCTGCTTTGCTGACGACTTTTGTTCAAAGTACAACACTGTAAATGCTTCACCCACATTAGCCCGTCCTCCAAACTAAGACCTAAAATTGATTCCATGCACCCACAAAACCCCTTGTTTATGAATGAAAAACGGTTTTCACAGGGCTCACAACTGACTTCGTTTGAACACTTCCGGAACAAGTGCTTCGCTGACGAATTTTGTTCGATCCACAACGCTATAAATGCTTCACCCACGTATTGCAAATCAAAATAATCGCCAACAGAACCTAAACCCCTAACCTAACCTCACATATGCTTATATATGCACAATATGCTAATATCTTATAATATTAATTTGTATATGAGAAAATTCCTGTTTTGAATGAACAACAAGTAAAAATTTAGGAATGCGTCTGTGGGGTCGACCGCTGGATGTAATGGACTTGAATCAAGGACGGGTTGCAGCAAAGAACTTGTTCCGGAAGTATTCGGACGTCATCACTTGTGAGTCGGGAGACTTGGGAGACTTGATATCTGGCGAGGCGAGAGAAGTATTAGAATATGATAAAGGAGCACAATTACTGTCCTGAAGGTGATTACAATTGTCAGTAAGGATTTCCGAATTATAAAGCGCTGTCTCAGTGTCAATGTTTTCTGAAGGAGAAGCAGGGAAGGTCTCACTGTGGCTGTATGGACCTGTAAATGAGGTGAAATTGGTCAACACAGTGGGAGGAACCCCTTGATAGAGCTTGAGCAGGTTGATGTGGCACAGCTGGGTCTTCCGCCGACTATCAGGGGTCTCGAGAACGTAGTTGAAGTTGTTCCGGCACTCCTTAACACGGTAGGGTCCTGAGAACCTGTTCTGTAAAGGAGAACCTGGGATACGGAAATAGGCAAGAACTAAGTCTCCCGGTTTAAACTTCCTTACTTGGCAGTGCTGGTCGTAACGAGTCTTCATCCTCTCCTGGGCTTTCTGTAGGTTGTTGCTGGCAAAGGAATGGACCCTCTCTAGAATGTGTCGGAGGTTTTGAAGATACTGGGCCACATTCTGATGCCCACTGAAGGTGGCATCACGTAGAGAATCCTTGAAAGCCTTGAGAGGTGTACGGCACTTACGTCCGTAGAGCATCTCATAAGGAGATACTCCTAGTGACTCGTTGGGAAGACTTCTGAAAATACACATGATGAGATCAATTTGCCTATCCCATCCTTTGAGGTCTCATTACAAAACTTTTTTAGGAGTGCCTTGATGGTTTGATGACTACGCTCGAGAGAACCCTGTGAAGCAGGATGATAGGGGCTGGACAGTACCTGTTTGATGTTGAACTCCTCCAGAGTCCATTTGAAGAGATCACTGGTGAAGTTGGTGCCACAGTCGCTCTGAATCTCCCTCGGAAATCCATATTGGGTGAAGATCTTCAGTAAATTCTTCACCACTGTAGCAGCCGTAATATTTTTCACTGGAACTGCTATCGGAAATCTGGTGGTAGAACACAGGATGGTTAAGATATAGGCGTTGCCTGCACTGGTCCGAGGCAAAGGACCAACACAGTCAATAATAAGTCTGTGGAACGGTTCCTCAGGCACCTGGATGGGTATCAGTGGTGCTCTGGGAATGGAAACGTTCGGTTTCCCGGCTAACTGACACACGTGGCACAGTTTGACATGATTCTTGACATCGTTAACCATACCTGGCCAGTAGTAGTCTTGTCGAATTCCATGGTAAGTCTTGTTGAACCGTAGTGTGACAATGCTCCGTGGGCCAGGTGTAGAATTGTGGGCCGCAGGCTGGTAGGAATCACTAGTTGTTCAACGTCTGCCCAANACCCCAGGCAGTGCTGCCTGTGGTGACCCCAGGCAGTGTCGCCTGTGGTGACCCCAGGCAGTGCCGCCTGTGGTGACCCCAGGCAGTGTTGCCTGTGGTGACCCCAGGTAGTGCCGCCTGTGGTGACCCCAGGCAGTGCTGCCTGTGGTGACACCAGGCAGCACTGTCTGGTGGTGATCCCAGGCAGTGTTGCCTGTGGTGACCCCAGGCAGTGTTGCCTGTGGTGACCCCAGGCAGTGCCGCCTGTGGTGACCCCAGGCAGTGCCGCCTGTGGGACCCCAGGCAGTGCGCTGTGGTGACCCCAGGCAGTGTTGCCTGTGGTGACCCCAGGCAGTGTTGCTTGTGGTGACCCCAGGCAGTGTTGCCTGTGGTGACCCCAGGCAGTGCCGCCTGTGGTGACCCCAGGCAGTGCCGCCTGTGGTGACCCCAGGCAGTGTTGCCTGTGGTGACCCCAGGCAGTGTCGTCTGTGGTGACCCCAGGCAGTGTT
Source organism: Procambarus virginalis (assembly GCA_020271785.1). Classification (NCBI taxonomy): domain Eukaryota; kingdom Metazoa; phylum Arthropoda; class Malacostraca; order Decapoda; family Cambaridae; genus Procambarus; species Procambarus virginalis. The sequence continues at coordinate 19,983 of WNGS01002720.1, read as the reverse complement.
GCCTGTGGTGATCCCAGGCAGTGTTGCCTGTGGTGACCCCAGGCAGTGTTGCCTGTGATGACCCCAGGCAGTGTCGCCTGTGGTGACCCAAGGCAGTGCCGCCTGTGGTGAACTCAGGCAGTGCCGCCTTGTGGTGACCCCAGGCAGTGTTGCCAGTGGTGACCCCAGGCAGTGTTGCCTTTGGTGACCCCAGGCAGTGTTGCCTGTGGTGACCCAAGGCAGTGTTGCCTGTGGTGACCCCAGGCAGTGCTGCCTGTGGTGACCCCAGGCATTGTCGCCTGTGGTGACCCAAGGCAGTGCTGCCTGTGATGACCCCAGGCAGTGTTGCCTGTGGCTGACCCCAGGCAGTGTTGCCTGTGGTGACCCCAGGTAGTGCCGCCTGTGGTGACCCCAGGCAGTGCTGCCTGTGGTGACCCCAGGCAGTATTGCTTCTGTTGACCCCAGGCAGTGTCGACTGAGGTGACCCCAGGCAGTGTCGACTGTGGTGACCCCAGGCAGTGTTGCCTGTGGTGACCTCAGGCAGTGTCGCCTGTGGTGACCCCAGGCAGTGTCGCCTGTGGTGACCCCAGGCAGTGTCGTCTGTGGTGACCCCAGGCAGTGTTGCCTGTGGTGACCCCAGGCAGCGTTGCCTGTGGTGACCCCGAGCAGTGTTGCCTGTGGTGACCCCAGACAGTGTTGCCTGTGGTGACCCCAGGCAGTGCTGCCTGTGGTGACCTCAGGCAGTGTTGCCTGTGATGACCCCAGGCAGTGTTGCCTGTGGCTGACCCCAGGAAGTGTTTCCAGTGGTGACCCCAGGTAGTGCCTCCTGTGGTGACCCCAGGCAGTGCTGCCTGTGGTGACCCCAGGCAGTGCTGTCTGTGGTGACCCCAGGTAGTGCTGCCTGTGGTGACCCCAGGCAGTGTTGCCTGTGGTGACCCCAGGCAGTGCTGCCTGTGGTGACCCCAGGCAGTGTCGCATGTGGTGACCCCAGGCAGTGTCGCCTGTGGTGACCCCAGGCAGTGCTGCCTGTGATGACACCAGGCAGTGTTGCCTGTGGCTGACCCCAGGCAGTGTTGCCTGTGGTGACCCCAGGTAGTGCCGCTTGTGGTGACCCCAGTCAGTGCTGCCTGTGGTGACACCAGGCAGTGTTGCCTGTGGTGATCCCAGGCAGTGTTGCCTTTGGTGACCCCAGTCAGTGTTGCCTGTGGTGACCTCAGGCAGTGCCGCCTGTGGTGAACGCAGGCAGTGCCGCCTGTGGTGACCCCAGGCAGTGTTGCCTCTGGTGAGCCCAGGTAGTGTTGCCTGTGGTGACCGCAGGCAGTGTTGCTTGTGGTGACCCCAGGCAGTGTTGCCTGTGATGACCCCAGGCAGTGTTGCCTGTGGTGACCCCAGGCAGGATTGCCTGTGGTGACCACAGGCAGTGTCGACTGTGGTGACCCCAGGCAGTGTCGACTGTCGCGACCCCAGGCAATGCCGCCTTTGGCTGACCCCAGGCAGTGTCGCCTGTGGCTGACCCCAGGCACTGTCGCCTGTGGCTGACCCCAGGCAATGCCGCCTTTGGCTGACACCATGCAGTGTCGCCTGTGGGTGATCCCAGGCAATTCCGCCTGTGGCTGACCCCAGGCAGTGCCGCCTGTGCCTGACCCCAGACCATGCCACCTGTGGCTGACCCAAGGCAGTGTCACCTGTGGCTGACCCCAGGCAATGCCGCCTGTGGCTGACCCCAGGCAGTGCCGGCTGTGCCTGACCCCAGGCCGTGCCACCTGTGGCTGACCCCAGGCAGTGTCGCCTGTGCCTGGCCCAGGCAGTGTCGCCTGTTGTGACCCCAGGCAGTGTCGCCTGTGGTGACCCCAGGCAGTACTGCCTGTGGTGACCCAGGCAGTACTGCCTGTGGTGACCCCAGGCAGTGCCGCCTGTGGTGACCCCTGGCAGTGCCGCCTGTGGATGACCCCAGGCAGTGTCGCCTGTTGTGACCCCAGGCAGTACTGCCTGTGGTGACCCCAGGCAGTGTCGCCTGTGGTGACCCCAGGCAGTATCGCCTGTTGTGACCCCAGGCAGTACTGCCTGTGGTGACCCCAGGCAGTGTCGCCTGTGGTGACCCCAGGCAGTGCCGCCTGTGATGACCCCAGGCAGTGCCGCCTGTGGTGACCCCAGGCAGTACTGCCTGTGGTGACCCCAGGCAGTGTCGCCTGTGATGACCCCAGGCAGTACTGCCTGTGGTGACCCCAGGCAGTGTCGTCGGTTTCTGACCCCAAGCAGTGCCGCTTGTGGTGACCCCAAGCAGTGCCGCATGTGGTGACCCCAGGCAGTGCCGCCTGTGGTGACCCCAAGCAATGCCGCATGTGGTGACCCCAGGCAGTGCCGCATGTGGTGACCCCAAGCAGTGCCGCCTGTGGTGACCCCAGCAGTGCCGCCTGTGGTGACCCCAGGCAGTGCCGCCTGTGGTGACCCCAAGCAGTGCCGCATGTGGTGACCCCAGGCAGTTCCGCCTGTGGTGACCCCAAGCAGTGCCGCATGTGGTGACCCCAGGCAGTGCCGCCTGTGGTGACCCCAAGCAGTGCCGCATGTGGTGACCCCAAGCAGTGCTGCCTGTGGTGACCCCAAGCAGTGCCGCCTGTGGTGACCCTAGGCAGTGCCGCCTGCGATGACCCCAGGCAGTGTTGCCTGTGGTGGCCACAGGGAGTGCCGCCTGTTGCTGACCCAAGGCAGTGTGGCCTGTGGTGACCCCAGGCAGTTTAGCCTGTGGTGACCCCAGGCAGTGCTGCCTGTTGTTACCCCAGGCAGTGTTGCCTGTGGTGACCCCAGGCAGTGCTGCCTGTGGTGACTCTAGGCAGTGTTGCCTGTGGTGACCCCAGGCACTGCTGCCTGTGGTGACCCAGGCAGTGTTGCCTGTGGTGATCCAGGCAGTGTTGCCTGTGGTGACCCCAGGCAGTGATGCCGGTGGTGACTCCAAGCAGTGCCGCCTGTGGCTGACCCCAGGCAGTGCTGCCTGTTGTGACCCCATGAAGTGTAAGTGTTGTGACCCAGGCAGTGCCGCCTGTGGTGATCCCAGGCAGTGCTGCCTGCGGCTGACCCCAGACAATAATGCCTGTGCTGACCCAAGGCAGTGTTGTCTGTTTCTGACCCCAGGCAGTGCCGCTTGTGGTGATGCCACTCAGTGTTGCCTGTGATGACGCCATGCAGTGTTGCCTGTGATGACCCCAGGCAGTGTTTGCTTGTGATTACCCCAGGCAGTGCCGTCTTTGGCTGACCCCAGGAATGTTGTCTGTGGTGACCCCAGGCAGTTCTACCTGTGGTGACCCCAGGCAGTACTGCCTGTGGTAACCTAGACAGTGTTGCCTGTGGTAACCCAAGCAGTGTTGCATGTGGTGACCCCAGGCAGTGCCGCCTGTGGCTGACCCTAGACAGTGTTGCCTGTGGCAACCCCAAGCAGTGTTGCCTGTGGTGACCCCAGCAGTGCTGCCTGTGGCTGACCCCAGGCAGCGTTGCCTGTGTGACCCCAGGCAATGTTGCCTGTGGTGACCCCAGACAGTATTGCCTGTGATGACCCCAAGCAGTGTTGCCTGTGATGACCCCATGCAGTGCTGCCTGTGGCTGACCCCAGGCAGTGTCGTCTGAAGCTGACCACAGGCAGTGATGCCTGTGGCTAACCCCAGGCAGTTCTGCCTGTGGTGACCCCAGGCAGTGTTGCCTCTGTTGACCCCAGGCAGTGTCGACTGAGGTGACCCCAGGCAGTGTCGACTGTGGTGACCCCAGGCAGTGTTGCCTGTGGTGACCTCAGGCAGTGTCGCCTGTGGTGACCCCAGGCAGTGTCGCCTGTGGTGACTCCAGGCAGTGTCGTCTGTGGTGACCCCAGGCAGTGTTGCCTGTGGTGACCCCAGGCAGCGTTGCCTGTGGTGACCCCAGCAGTGTTGCCTGTGGTGACCCCAGGAAGTGTTGCCTGTGGTGACCCCAGGCAGTGCTGCCTGTGGTGACCTCAGGCAGTGTTGCCTGTGATGACCCCAGGCAGTGTTTGCCTGTGGCTGACCCCAGGAAGTGTTTCCAGTGGTGACCCCAGGTATTGCCTCCTGTGGTGACCCCAGGCAGTGCTGCCTGTGGTGACCCCAGGCAGTGCTGCCTGTGGTGACCCCAGGTAGTGCTGCCTGTGGTGACCCCGGCAGTGTTGCCTGTGGTGACCCCAGGCAGTGCTGCCTGTGGTGACCCCAGGTAGTGCTGCCTGTGGTGACCCCGGGCAGTGTTCCTGTGGTGACCCCAGGAAGTGTTGCCTGTGGTGACCCCAGGCAGTGCTGCCTGTGGTGACCTCAGGCAGTGTTGCCTGTGATGACCCCAGGCAGTGTTGCCTGTGGCTGACCCAGGAAGTGTTTCCAGTGGTGACCCAGGTATTGCCTCCTGTGGTGACCCCAGGCAGCTGCCTGTGGTGATCCCAGGCAGTGCTGCCTGTGGTGACCCCAGGTAGTGCTGCCTGTGGTGACCCAGGCAGTGTCGACTGAGGTGACCCCAGGCAGTGTCGACTGTGGTGACCCCAGGCAGTGTCGCATGTGGTGACCCCAGGCAGTGTCGACTGTGGTGACCCCGGAAGTGCTGCCTGTGATGACACCAGGCAGTGTTGCCTGTGGCTGACCCCAGGCAGTGTCGCCTTTGGTGACCCTAGGCAGTGCCGCCTGCGATGACCCCAGGCAGTGTTGCCTGTGGTGGCCACAGGGAGTGCCGCCCGTTGCTGACCCCAGGCAGTGTGGCCTGTGGTGACCCCAGGCAGTGTGGCCTGTGGTGACCCCAGGCAGTTTAGCCTGTGGTGACCCCAGGCAGTGCTGCCTGTGGTGACTCTAGGCAGTGTTGCCTGTGGTGACCCCAGGCACTGCTGCCTGTGGTGACCCGAGGCAGTGTTGCCTGTGGTGATCCCAGGCAGTGTTGCCTGTGGTGACCCCAGGCAGTGATGCCGGTGGTGACTCCAGGCAGTGCCGCCTGTGGCTGACCCCAGGCAGTGCTGCCTGTTGTGACCACATGAAGTGTACCTGTTGTGACCCCAGGCAGTGCCGCCTGTGGTGACCCCAGGCAGTGCTGCCTGTGGCTGACCCCAGACAATAATGCCTGTGCTGACCCAAGGCAGTGTTGCCTGTTTCTGACCCCAGGCAGTGCCGCTTGTGGTGATGCCACTCAGTGTTGCCTGTGATGACGCCATGCAGTGTTGCCTGTGATGACCCCAGGCAGTGTTGCTTGTGATTACCCCAGGCAGTGCCGCCTTTGGCTGACCCCAGGAAATGTCTGTGGTGACCCCAGGCAGTGCTACCTGTGGTGACCCCAGGCAGTGCCGCCTGTGGCTGACCCTAGACAGTGTTGCCTGTGGTAACCCCAAGCAGTGTTGCCTGTGGTGACGCCAGGCAGTGCTGCCTGTGGCTGACCCCAGGCAGTGTTGCCTGTGGTGACCCCAGGCAATGTTGCCTGTGGTGACCCCAGGCAGTGTTGCCTGTGATGACCCCATGCAGTGTTGCCTGTGATGACCCCATGCAGTGCTGCCTGTGGCTGACCCCAGGCAGTGTCGTCTGAAGCTAACCACAGGCAGTGATGCCTGTGGCTAACCCCAGGCCGTTCTGCCTGTGGTGACCCAGGCAGTGTTGCCTCTGTTGACCCCAGGCAGTGTCGACTGAGATGACCCCAGGCAGTGTCGACTGTGGTGACCCCAGGCAGTGTTGCCTGTGGTGACCTCAAGCAGTGTCGCCTGTGGTGACCCCAGGCAGTGTCGCCTGTGGTGACTCCAGGCAGTGTCGTCTGTGGTGACCCCAGGAAGTGTTGCCTGTGGTGACCCCAGGCAGCGTTGCCTGTGGTGACCCCAGGCAGTGTTGCCTGTGGTGACCCCAGGCAGTGTTGCCTGTGGTGACCCCAGGCAGTGCTGCCTGTGGTGACCTCAGGCACTGTTGCCTGTGATGACCCCAGGCAGTGTTGCCTGTGGCTGACCCCAGGAAGTATTTCCAGTGGTGACCCCAGGTAGTGCCTCCTGTGGTGACCCCAGGCAGTGCTGCCTGTGGTGACCCCAGGCAGTGCTGCCTGTGGTGACCCCAGGTAGTGCTGCCTGTGGTGACCCCAGGCAGTGTTGCCTGTGGTGACACCAGGCAGTGCTGCCTGTAATGACCCCAGGCAGTGTCGCATGTGGTGACCCCAGGCAGTGTCGCCTGTGGTGACCCCAGGTAGTGCCGCCTGTGGTGACCCCAGTCAGTGCTGCCTGTGGTGACACCAGGCAGTGTTGCCTGTGGTGATCCCAGGCAGTGTTTGCCTTGGTGACCCCAGTCAGTGTTGCCTGTGGTGACCTCAGGCAGTGCCGCCTGTGGTGAACGCAGGCAGTGTTGCCTCTGGTGAGCCCATGTAGTGTTGCCTGTGGTGACCGCAGGCAGTGTTGCTTGTGGTGACCCCAGGCAGTGTTGCCTGTGATGACCCCAGGCAGTGTTGCCTGTGGTGACCCCAGGCAGTGTTGCCTGTGGTGACCCCAGGCAGTGTTGCCTGTGGTGACCACAGGCAGTGTCGACTGTGGTGACCCCAGGCAGTGTCGACTGTCGCGACCCCAGGCAATGCCGCCTTTGGCTGACCCCAGGCAGTGTCGCCTGTGGCTGACCCCAGGCAGTGTCGCCTGTAGCTGACCCAGGCAGTGTCGCCTGTGGGTAACCCCAGGCAATTCCGCCTGTGGCTGACCCCAGGCAGTGCCGCCTGTGCCTGACCCCAGACCATGCCACCTGTGGCTGACCCCACTGTGATGACTGTGTCACCTGTGGCTGACCCCAGGCAATGCCGCCTGTGGCTGACCCCAGGCAGTGCCGCCTGTGCCTGACCCCAGGCAGTGCCGCTGTGCCTGACCCCAGACAGTTTCGCCTGTGACTGACCCCAGGCATTGTCGCCTGTGGCTGACCCCATGTAGTGCCGCCTGTGGATGACCCCAGGCAGTGTCGCCTGTGGTGACCCCAGGCAGTACTGCCTGTGGAGACCCCAGGCAGTGCCGCCTGTGGAGACCCCAAGCAGTGCCGCCTGTGGATGACCCCAGGCAGTGTCGCCTGTGGTGACACCAAACAGTGTCGCCTGTGGTGACCCCGGCAGTACTGCCTGTGGAGACCCCAGGCAGTGCCGCCTGTGGTGACCCCAGGCAGTGTCGCCTGTTGCTGACCCCAGTTAGTGTCGTCGGTTTTGACCCCAAGCAGTGCCGCCTGTGGTGACCCCAGGCAGTGCCGCCTGTGGTGACCCCAGGCAGTGCCGCCTGTGGTGACCCCAGGCAGTGCCGCCTATGGTGACCCCAGGCAGTGCCGCCTGTGGTGACCCCAGGCAGTGCCGCCTGTGGACCCCCCCAGGCAGTGCCGCCTGTTGTGACCCCAGGCAGTTTAGCCTGTGGTGACCCCAGGCAGTGTTGCCTGTGGTGACCCCAGGCAGTTTAGCCTGTGGTGACCCCAGGCACTGCTGCCTGTGGTGACCCCAGGCAGTGTTGCCTGTGGTGATCCCAGGCAGTGTTGCCTGTGGTGACCCCAGGCAGTGATGCCGTGGCGACTCCAGGCAGTGTCGCCTGTGGCTGACCCCAGGCAGTGCTGCCTGTTGTGACCCCTGAAGTGTACCTGTTGTGACCCCAGGCAGTGCCGCCTGTGGTGACCCCAGGCAGTGCTGCCTGTGGCTGACCCCAGACAATAATGCCTGTGCTGACCCAAGGCAGTGTTGCCTGTGATGACCCTAAGCAGTGTTGCCTGTGATGACCCCATGCAGTGCTGCCTGTGGCTGACCCCAGGCAGTGTCGTCTGAAGCTGACCACAGGCAGTGATGCCTGTGGCTACCCCAGGTAGTGTTGCCTGTGGTGTCCCCAAGCAATGTTGCCTTTGGTGACCACAGGCAGTGTCGCCTGTGGCTGACCCCAGGCAATGTTGCCTGTGGTGACCCCAGGCAGTGTCGCCTGTGGCTGACCGCAGGCAGTGTCGCCTGTGGTGATCCCAGGCAGTACTGCCAGTGGTGACCCCAGGCAGTACTGCCAGTGGTGCCCCAGGCAGTACCGCCTGTGGCTGACCCCAGGCAGTGTCGCCTGTGCCTGGCCCAGCAAGTGTCGCCTGTGACTCACCCATGCATTGTCGCCTGTTGCTGACCCTAGGCAGTGTCGCCTGTTTCTGACCCCAAGTAGTGCCGCCTGTGTGACCCTTTCAGTGCCACCTGTTGCTGACCCCAGGCAGTGGCCACCTGTGGTTGACCCCAGGCAGTGCCGCCTGTGGTGACCCCAGGCAGTGCCGCCTGTGGCTTACTCAGGCAGTGCGCCTGTGGTGACTCCAGGCAGTGCCGCCTGCGATGACCCGAGGCAGTGTTTCCTGTGGTGACCCCAGGCAGTGTTGCCTGTGGGTGCCACAAGGAATGCCGCCTGTTGCTGACCCCAGGCAGTGTTGCCTGTGGTGACCCAGGCAGTGCCGCCTGTGGTGACCCCAGGCAGTGT
>WNGS01002720.1:0-11539 GCA_020271785.1 Procambarus virginalis | reverse complement strand
CACTGGTGACCCCAGGTAGTGCCGCCTGTGGTGACCCCAAGCAATGCTGCCTGTGGTGACCCCAGGCAGTGTTGCCTGTGGTAACCCCAGGCAGTGTTGCCTGTGGTGACCGCAGGCAGTGTTGCCTGGGGTGATCCCAGGCAGTGTTGCCTGTGGTGACCCCAGGCAGTGCTGCCTGTGGTGACCCCAGGCAGTGTTGCCTGTGGTGACCCCAGGCAGTGCCGCCTGTGGCTGACCCCAGGCAGTGCTGCCTGTGGTGACCCCAGGAAGTGTTGCCTGTGGTGACCCCAGGAAGTGTAGCCTGTTGTGACCCAGGCAGTTCCGCCTGTGGTGACCCCAGGCAGTGTTGCCTGTTTCTGACCCCAGGCAGTGCTGCCTGTGGCTGACCCCAGGCAGTGCTGCTTGTGGTGAACCCAGTCAATGTTCCCTATGATGACCCCAGGCAGTGTTGCATGTGGTGACCCCAGGCAGTGTCGCCTGTGGTGACCCCAGGCAGTACTGCCTGTGGTGACCCCAGGCAGTGCTGCCTGTGGTGACCCCAGGCAGTACTGCCTGTGATGACTCCAGGCAGTGTTGCCTGTGATGACCCCAGGCAGTGCCGCCTGTGGCTGACCCTAGGCAGTGTTGCCTATGGTATCCCCAGGCAGTGTCGCCTGTGGTGATCCCAGGCAGTGTTGCCTGTGGTGACCACAGGCAGTGCTCCCTGTGGTGACCCCAGGCAGTACTGCCTGTGATGACCCCAGGCAATGTTGCCTGTGGGGACCACAGGCAGTGTCGCCTGTGGCTGACCCCAGGCAATGTTGCCTGTGGTGACCCCAGGCAGTGTTGCCTTTGTCTGACCCAAGGCAGTGCCGCCTGTGACTGACCCCACGTAATGCTGCCTGTAGCTGACCCCAGGCAGTGTCGCCTGTGGCTGACCCCATCAGTGCCGCCTGTAGCTGACCCCAGGCAGTGCCCCCTGTGGTGACCCCAGGCAGTGCTGCCTGTGGTGACCCCAGGCAATGCCGCCTGTGGCTGACCCCAGGCATTGCCGCCTGTGGTGACCCCAGACAGTGTCGACTGTGGTGACCCCAGGCAGTGTCGACTGTGGTGACCCCAGGCAGTGTTGCCTGTGGTGACCCCAGGCAGTGCCACCTATGGTGAACCCAGGTAGTGTTGCCTGTGATGACCCAAGGCAATGCTGCCCGAGGCTGACCCCAGGCAGTGTTGCCTGTGGTGACCAAAGGCAGTGTTGCCTGTGATGACCACAGGCAGTGTTGCCTGTGGTGACCCCAGGTAGTGCCGCCTGTGGTGACCCCAGGCAGTGCTGCCTGTGGTGACACCAGGCAGCACTGTCTGGTGGTGATCCCAGGCAGTGTTTCCTGTGGTGACCCCAGTCAGTGTTGCCTGTGGTGACCTCAGGCAGTGCCGCCTGTGGTGAAAGCAGGCAGTGCCGCCTGTGGTGACCCCAGGCAGTGTTGCATGTGGTGACCCCAGGCAGTGTTGCCATTGGTGACCCCAGGCAGTGTTGCCTGTGGTTACCCCAGGCAGTGTTGCTTGTGGTGACCCCAGGCAGTGTTGCCTGTGGTAACCGCAGGCAGTGCCGCCTGTGGTGACCCCAGGCAGTGCCGCCTGTGGTGACCCCAGGCAGTGTTGCCTGTGGTGATCCCAGGCAGTGTTGCCTGTGGTGACCCCAGGCAGTGTTGCCTGAGATGACCCCAAGCAGTGTCGCCCGTGGTGACCCAAGGCAGTGCCGCCTGTGGTGAACTCAGGCAGTGCCGCCTTGTGGTGACCCCAGGCTGTGTTGCCTTTGGTGACCCCAGGCAGTGTTGCCTGTGGTGACCTAAGGCAGTGTTTGCCTGTGGTGAGCCAGGCAGTGCTGCCTGTGGTGACCCCAGGCAGTGTTGCCTGTGATGACCCCAGGCAGTGTTGCCTGTGGCTGACCCCAGGCAGTGTTGCCTGTGGTGAGCCCAGGTAGTGCCGCCTTTGGTGACCCCAGGCAGTGTCGCCTGTGGCTGACCCCTGGCAATGTTGCCTGTGGTGACCCCAGGCAGTGTAGCCTGGCTGACCGCAGGCAGTGTCGCCTGTGGTGATCCCAGGCAGTACTGCCAGTGGTGACCCCAGGCAGTACTGCCTGTGATGACCCCAGGCAGTGTTGCCTGAGATGACCAGAGACAGTGTTGCCTGTGGTGACTCCAGGCAGTGTCACCTGTGGCTGACCCCAGGCAATGTTGCCTGTGGTGACCCCAGGCAGTGTCGCCTCTGGCTGACCCAGGCAGTGTCGCTGTGGCTGACCACAGGCAGTGCCGCCTGTGGCTGACCCCAGGCATTGCCGCCTTTGGTGACACCATGGAGTGTCGCCTGTGGCTGACCCCAGGAAGTACCGCCTGTCGTGACCCCAGGCAATGCCGCCTTTTGCTGACCCCAGGCAGTGCCGCCTGTGCCTGACCCAGGCCGTGCCACCTGTGGCTGACCCCAGGCAGTGTCGCCTGTGGCTGACCCCAGGCAGTGTCGCCTGTGGCTGACCCCAGGCAGTACCGCCTGTGGCTGACCCCAGGCAATGTCGCCTGTGCCTGGCCCCAGCAAGTGTCGCCTGTGACTCACCCATGCATTGTCGCCTGTTGCTGACCCTAGGCAGTGTCGCCTGTTTCTGACTCCAAGTAGTGCCGCCTGTTGTGACCCCTTTCAGTGCCGCCAGTTGCTGACCCTAGGCAGTGCCACCTATGGTTGATCCCAGGCAGTGCCGCCTGTGGATGACCCCTGGCAATGCCACCTGTGGCTGACACCAGGCAGTGTCGCCTGTGGCTGACCCCAGGCAGTTCCGCCTGTGGCTGACCCCAGGCAGTGTCGCCTGTTGCTGACCCCAGGCAGTGTCGCCTGTTTCTGACCCCAAGCAGTGCCGCTTGTGGTGACCCCAGGCAGTGCCGACTGTGGCTGACTCCAGGCAGTGCCGCCTGTGGTGACCCCAGGCAGTGCCGCCTGTGGTGACCCCAGGCAGTGCCGCCTGTGGCTGACTCCAGGCAGTGCCGCCTATGGTGACCCCAGGCAATGCCGCCTGTGGTGACCCCAGGCAGTGCCGCCTGCGATGACCCCAGGCAGTGTTGCCTGTGGTGGCCACAGGGAGTGACGCCTGTGGTGACCCCAGGCAGTGGTGCCTGTGGTGACTCTAGGCAGTGTTGCCTGTGGTGACCCCAGGCAGTGCTGCCTGTGGTGACCACACGCAGTGTTGCCTGTGGTGATCCCAGGCAGTGTTGCCTGTATTGACCCCAGGCAGTGATGCCGGTGGTGACTCCAGGCAGTGCCGCCTGTGGCTGACCCCAGGCAGTGCCGCCTGTGGCTGACCCCAGGCAGTGCTGCCTGTGGTGACCCCAGGAAGTGTACCTGTTGTGACCCCAGGCAGTTCCGCCTGTGGTGACCCGAGGCAGTGTTGCCTGTGGCTGACCCCAGGCAATGTTGCCTGTTTCTGACCCCAGGCAGTGCTGCCCGTGGCTGACCCCAGGCAGTGCCGCTTGTGGTGATGCCACTCAGTGTTGCCTGTGATGACCCCAGGCAGTGTTGCCTGTGATGACCCCAGGCAGTGCCACCTGTGGTGACCCCAGGCAGTGCCACCTGTGGTGACCCCAGGCAGTGCCGCCTGTGGCTGACCCCAGGCAGTACTGCCTGTGGTGACCCTAGGCAGTGCTGCCTGTTGCTGACCCCATGCAACGTTGCCTGTGGTGACCCCAGGCAATGTTGCCTGTGGTGACCCCAGGCAGTGTTGCCTGTGGCTGACCCCAGGCAGCGTTGCCTGTGGTGACCCCAGGCAGTGTTGCCTGTGATGACCCCAAACAGTGTTGCCTGTGATGACCCCATGCAGTGCTGCCTGTGGATGACCCCAGGCAGTGTCGTCTGAAGCTGACCACAGGCAGTGCTGCTTGTGGCTAACCCCAGACACTGTTGCCTGTGGTGTCCCCAGGCAATGTTGCCTGTGGTGACCCCAGGCAGTGTCGCTTGTGGCTGACCCCAGGCAATGTTGCCTGTAGTGATCCCAGGCAGTGTCGCCTGTGGCTGACCCCAGGCACTGTCGCCTGTGGCTGACCCCAGGCAGTGTCGCCTGTGGCTGACCATTGGCAGTGTTGCCTGTCGCTGACCCCAGGCAGTGTCGCCTGTCGCTGACCCCAGGTAGTGCCGCCCGTTGCTGACCCCAGGCAATGCCGCCTGTAGCTGACACCAGGTAGTGTCGCCTGTGGCTGACCCCAGGCAGTGCCGCCTGTGGCTGACCCCAGGCAGTGCCCCTTGTGGTGACCCCAGGCAGTGCTGCCTGTGGTGACCACAGGCAATGCCGCCTTTGGCTGACCCCAGGCATTGCCGCCTGTGGTGACCCCAGGCAGTTTCGCCTTTGGATGACCCCAGGCAGTGCCGCCTGTGGTGACCCAAGGTAATTCCTCCTGTGGCTGACCCCAGGCAGTGTTGCCTGTGGTGACCCCAGACAGTGCCGCCTTTGGCTGACCCCAGGCAGTGTCGCCTGTGGCTGACCCCAGGCAGTGTCGCCTGTGGCTCACCCCAGGCAGTGTCGCCTGTTGCTGACCCTAGTCAGTGTTGCCTGTGATGACCCCAGGCAGTGTTGCCTGTGACGACCCCAGGCAGTGTTGCCTGTGATGACCCCAGGCAGTGCCGCCTTTGGCTGACCCCATGCAATGTTGTCTGTGGTGACCCCAGGCAGTGCTACCTGTGGTGACCCCAGGCAGTGCCGCCTGTGGCTGAACCTAGGCAGTGTTGCCTGTGGTAACCACAGACAGTGCTGCCTGTGGTGACCCCAGGCAGTGTTGTATGTGGTGACCCCATGCAGTGTTGTATGTGGTGACCCCAGGCAGTGTCGCCTGTGGTGACCCCAGGCAGTACTGCCTGTGGTGACCCCAGGCAGTGCTACCTGTGGTGACCCCAGGCAGTGTTGTATGTGGTGACGCCAGGCAGTGTTGTATGTGGTGACCCCAGGCAGTGTCGCCTGTGGTGACCCCAGGCAGTACTGCCTGTGGTGACCCCAGACAGTGCTGCCTGTGGTGACCCCAAGCAGTGTTGCCTGTGATGACCCCAGGCAGTGTTGCCTGTGATTACCCCAGGCAATGCTGCCTGTGGCTGACCCCAGGCAGTGTCGTCTGAGGCTGACCCGAGGCAGTGTTGCCTGTGGTGACCCCAGGCAATGTTGCCTGTGGTGACTTCAGGCAGTGTTGCCTGTGTTGACCCCAAGCAGTGTTTCCTGTGATGACCCCAGGCAATGCTGCCTGTGGCTGACCCCAGGCAGTGTCGTCTGAGGCTGACCCCATGCTGTGTCGCCTGTGGCTGAACCCAGGCAATGTTGCCTGTGGTGACCCCAGGCAGTGTCGCCTGTGGCTGACCCCAGGCAGTGGCGCCTGTGGCTTACCCCAGGCAGTGATGCCTGTGGTGACCCCAGGCAGTGCTGCCTGTGGTGACCCAAGGCAGTGATGCCTGTGGTGACCCCAGGCAATGTCCAATTTGGCTGACCCCAGGCATTGCCGCCTGTGGTGACCCCAGCCAGTGTTACCTTTGGATGACCCCAGACAGTGCTGCCTGTGGTGACCCCAGGCAATGCCGCCTGTGGTGACCCCAGCCAGTGTTACCTTTGGCTGACCCGAGGCATTGCCGTCTGTGGTGACCCCAGGCAGTGTCGCCTTTGGATGACCCAAGGCAGTGCCGCCTGCGATGACCCCAGGCAATGCCGCCTGTGGTGACTCGAGGCAGTGTTGCCTGTGTTGACCCCAGGCAGTGTTGCCTGTGGTGGCCCCAGGCAGTGCCGCCTGTTGCTGACCCCAGGCAGTGTTGCCTGTGGTGACCCCAGGCAGTGCCGCCTGTGGCTGACCCCATTCAGTGCTGCCTGTGGTGACCCCAGGCACTGTTGCCTGTGTTGATCCCAGGCAGTGTTGCTTGTGGTGACCCCAGGCAGTGTTGCCGGTGGTGACTTCAGGCAGTGCCGCCTGTGGCTGACCCCAGGCAGTGTTGCCTGTGCTGACCCCAGGCAGTGCTGCCTGTGGTGACCCCAGGCAGTGTTGCCTGTGGTGACCCCAGGCAGTGTCACCTGTTGTGACCCCAGGCAGTGCCGCCTTTGGTGACCCCAGGCAGTATTGCCTGTGGCTGACCCCAGGCAGTGTTGCCTGTGCTGACCCCAGGCAGTGTTGCCTGTGGTGACCCCAGGCAGTGCCGCCTGTGGCTGACCCCATTCAGTGCTGCCTGTGGTGACCCCAGGCACTGTTGCCTGTGTTGATCCCAGGCAGTGTTGCTTGTGGTGACCCAGGCAGTGTTGCCGGTGGTGACTTCAGGCAGTGCCGCCTGTGGCTGACCCCAGGCAGTGTTGCCTGTGCTGACCCCAGGCAGTGCTGCCTGTGGTGACCCCAGGCAGTGTTGCCTGTGGTGACCCCAGGCAGTGTCACCTGTTGTGACCCCAGGCAGTGCCGCCTTTGGTGACCCCAGGCAGTATTGCCTGTGGCTGACCCCAGGCAGTGTTGCCTGTGCTGACCCCAGGCAGTGTTGCCTGTTTCTGACCGCAGGCAGTGCTGCCTGTGGCTGACCCCAGGCAGTGCCGATTGTGGTGACGCCAGTCAGTGTTGCCTGTGATGTCCCCAGGCAGTGTTGCTTGTGATGACCCCAGGCAGTGTTGCCTGTGATGACCCCAGGCAGTGCCGCCTTTGGCTGACCCCAGGCAGTGCTACCTGTGGTGACCCCAGGCAGTGCCGCCTGTGGCTGACCCTACGCAGTGTTGCCTGTGGTAACCCCAGGCAGTGTTGCATGTGTTGACCCCAGGCAGTGCCGCCTTTGGCTGACCCCAGGCAATGTTGTCTGTGGTGACCCCAGGCAGTGCTACCTGTGGTGACCCCAGGCAGTGTTGCTTGTGATGACCCCAGGCAGTGTCGCCTGTGGTGACCCCAGGCAGTGCTGCCTGTGGCTAACCCCAGGCCGTGTTGCCTGTGGTGGCCCCAGGCAATGTTGACTGTGGTGACCCCAGGAAGTGTCGCCTGTGGCTGACCCCAAGCAGTGTCGCCTGTGGCTGACCCTAGGCAGTGCCGCCTGTGGCTGACCCCAGGCAGTGTCGCCTGTGGCTGACCATAGGCAGTGTTGCCTGTGGCTGACCCCAGGCATTGTCGCCTGTGGCTGACCCCAGGCAGTGCCGCCTGTAGCTGACACCAGGCATTGCCTCCTGTGGTGACCCCAGGCAGTGTCGTCTTTGGATGACCCCAGGCAGTGCCGCCTGTGGTGACCCCAGGCAATGCCGCCTCTGGCTGACCCCAGGCAGTGTTGCCTGTGGTGACCCCAGGCAGTGCTGCCTGTGGCTGACCCCAGGCAGTGTCGTCTGAGGCTGACCCCAGGCAGTGTCGCCTGTGGCTGACCCCAGGCAATGTTGCCTGTGGTGACCCCAGACAGTATGTAATGTGGCTGACCCCAGGCAATGTTGCCTGTGGCTGACCATAGGCAGTGTCGCCTGTGGCTGACCCCAAGCAGTGTCGCCTGTGGCTGACCCCATGCAGTGCCGCCTGTGGCTGACCCCAGGCAGTGTCGCCTGTGGCTGACCATAGGCAGAGTTGCCTGTGTCTGACCCCAGGCAGTGTTGCCTGTGGTGGCCCCAGGCAGTGCCGCCTGTTGCTGACCCCAGGCAGTGTTGCCTGTGGTGACCCCAGGCAGTGCCGCCTGTGGCTGACCCCATTCAGTGCTGCCTGTGGTGACCCCAGGCAGTGTTGCCTGTGGTGACCCCAGGCAGTGCTGCCAGTGGTGACTCCAGGCAGTGTTGCCTGTGGTGACCCCAGGCAGTGCTGCCTGTGGTGACCCCAGGCACTGTTGCCTGTGTTGATCCCAGGCAGTGTTGCCTGTGGTGACCCCAGGCAGTGTTGCCGGTGGTGACTCCAGGCCTTGCCGCCTGTGGCTGACCCCAGGCAGTGTTGCCTGTGCTGACCCCAGGCAGTGCTGCCTGTTGTGACCCCAGGCAGTGTTGCCTGTGATGACCCCAGGCAGTGTTGCCTGTGGTGACCCTAGGCAGTGCTGCCTGTGGTGACCCCAGGCAGTGTTGCTTGTGGTGACCCAAGGAAGTGTCACCTGTTGTGACCCCAGGAAGTGCCGCCTTTGGTTGACCCCAGGCAATGATGTCCGTGGTGACCCCAGGCAGTGCTACCTGTGGCTGACCCTACGCAGTGTTGCCTGTGGTAACCCCAGGCAGTGTTGCATGTGTTGACCCCAGGCAGTGTTGCTTGTGATGACCCCAGGCAGTGCCGCCTTGGCTGACCCCAGGCAATGTTGTCTGTGGTGACCCCAGGCAGTGTTGCCTGTGGTGACCCCAGGCAGTGTCGCCTGTGGTGACCCCAGGCAGTGCCGCCTGTTGCTGACCCCAGGCAGTGTTGCCTGTGGGGACCCCAGGCAGTGCCGTCTGTGGCTGACCCCATTCAGTGCTGCCTGTGGTGACCCCAGGCAGTGTTGCCTGTGGTGGCCCCAGGCAGTGCCGCCTGTTGCTGACCCCAGGCAGTGTTGCCTGTGGGGACCCCAGGCAGTGCCGTCTGTGGCTGACCCCATTCAGTGCTGCCTGTGGTGACCCCAGGCAGTGTTGCCTGTGGTGGCCCCAGGCAGTGCCGCCTGTTGCTGACCCCAGGCAGTGTTGCCTGTGGTGACCCCAGGCAGTGCCGCCTGTGGCTGACCCCATTCAGTGCTGCCTGTGGTGACCCCAGGCAGTGTTGCCTGTGGTGACCCCAGGCAGTGCTGCCTGTGGTGACTCCAGGCAGTGTTGCCTGTGGTGACCCCAGGCACTGTTGCCTGTGTTGATCCCAGGCAGTGTTGCTTGTAGTGACCCCAGGCAGTGTTGCCGGTGGTGACTCCAGGCAGTGCCGCCTGTGGCTGACCCCAGGCAGTGTTGCCTGTGCTGACCCCAGGCAGTGCTGCCTGTGGTGACCCCAGGCAGTGTTGCCTGTGGTGAACCCAGGCAGTGTTGCCTGTGGTGACCCCAGGCAGTGCTGCCTGTGGTGACCCCAGGCAGTGTTGCCTGTGCTGACCCCAGGCAGTGCTGCCTGTGGTGACCCCAGGAAGTGTTGCCTGTGGTGACCCCAGGCAGTGTTGCCTGTGGTGACCCAAGGAAGTGTCACCTGTTGTGACCCCAGGCAGTGCCGCCTTTGGTGACCCCAGGCAGTGTTGCCTGTGGCTGACCCCAGGGAGTGTTGCCTGTGCTGACCCCAGGCAGTGTTGCCTGTTTCTGACCGCAGGCAGTGCTGCCTGTGGCTGACCCCAGGCAGTGCCGATTGTGGTGACGCCAGTCAGTGTTGCCTGTGATGTCCCCAGGCAGTGTTGCTTGTGATGACCCCAGGCAGTGTTGCCTGTGATGACCCCAGGCAGTGCCGCCTTTGGCTGACCCCGGGCAATGTTGTCTGTGGTGACCCCAGGCAGTGCTACCTGTGGTGACCCCAGGCAGTGCCGCCTGTGGCTGACCCTACGCAGTGTTGCCTGTGGTAACCCCAGGCAGTGTTGCATGTGTTGACCCCAGGCAGTGTTGCTTGTGATGACCCCAGGCAGTGCCGCCTTTGGCTGACCCCAGGCCGTGTTGCCTGTGTTGACACCAGGCAGTGTCGCCTGTGGTGACCCCAGGCAGTGTTGCATGTGTTGACACCAGGCAGTGTCGCCTGTGGTGACCCAGGCAGTGCTGCCTGTGGCTAACCCCAGGCCGTGTTGCCTGTGGTGGCCCCAGGCAATGTTGACTGTGGTGACCCCAGGCAGTGTCGCCTGTGGCTGACCCCAAGCAGTGTCGCCTGTGGCTGACCCTAGGCAGTGCCGCCTGTGGCTGACCCCAGGCAGTGTCGCCTGTGGTGACCATAGGCAGTGTTGCCTGTGGCTGACCCCATGCATTGTCGCCTGTGGCTGACCCCAGGCAGTGGCGCCTGTGGCTGACCCCATGCAGTGCCGCCTGTGGCTGACCCCAGGCAGTGTCGCCTGTGGCTGACCATAGCAGAGTTGCCTGTGTCTGACCCCAGGCAGTGTTGCCTGTGGTGGCCCCAGGCAGTGCCGCCTGTGCTGACCCCAGGCAGTGTTGCCTGTGGTGACCCTAGGCAATGCCGCCTGTAGCTGACACCAGGCATTGCCCCCTGTGGTGACCCATGCAGTGCTGCCTGTGGTGACCACAGGCAATGCAGCCTTTGTCAGACCCCAGGCTTTGCCTCCTGTGGTGACCCCAGGCAGTGCCGCCTGTTGCTGACCCCAGGCAGTGTTGCCTGTGGTGACCCCAGGCAGTGCCGCCTGTGGCTGACCCCATTCAGTGCTGCCTGTGGTGACCCCAGGCAGTGTTGCCTGTGGTGACCCCAGGCAGTGCTGCCTGTGGTTACTCCAGGCAGTGTTGCCTGTGGTGACCCCAGGCAGTGCTGCCTGTGGTGACCCCAGGCACTGTTGCCTGTGTTGATCCCAGGCAGTGTTGCCTGTGGTGACCCCAGGCAGTGTTGGCGGTGGTGACCCCAGGCAGTGTTGCCTGTTGTGACCCCAGGCAGTGTTGCCTGTGGTGACCCCAGGCAGTGTTGCCTGTGGTGACCCTAGGCAGTGCTGCCTGTGGTGACCCCAGGCAGTGTTGCTTGTGGTGACCCAAGGAAGTGTCACCTGTTGTGACCCCAGGCAGTGCTGCCTGTGGTGACCCCAGGCATTGTTGCTTGTGGTGACCCAAGGAAGTGTCACCTGTTGTGACACCAGGCAGTGCGCCTTTGGTGACCCCAGGCAGTGTTGCCTGTGGCTGACCCCAGGCAGTGTTGCCTGTGGTAACCCAGGCAGTGCTACCTGTGGTGACCCCAGGCAGTGCCGCCTGTGGCTGACCCTACGCAGTGTTGCCTGTGGTAACCCCAGGCAGTGTTGCATGTGTTGACCCCAGGCAGTGTTGCTTGTGATGACCCCAGGCAGTGCCGCCTTTGGCTGACCCAGGCAATGTTGCCTGTGGTGACCCCAGGCAGTGCCGCCTGTGGCTGACCCCATTCAGTGCTGCCTGTGGTGACCCCAGGCAGTGTTGCCTGTGGTGACCCCAGGCAGTGCTGCCTGTGGTGACTCCAGGCAGTGTTGCCTGTGGTGACCCCAGGCACTGTTGCCTGTGTTGATCCCAGGCAGTGTTGCTTGTAGTGACCCCAGGCAGTGTTGCCGGTGGTGACTCCAGGCAGTGCGCCTTTGGCTGACCCCAGGCAGTGTTGCCTGTGCTGACCCAGGCAGTGCTGCTGTGGTGACCCCAGGCAGTGTTGCCTGTGGTGACCCCAGGCAGTGTTGCCTGTGGTGACCCCAGGCAGTGCTGCCTGTGGTGACCCTAGGCATTGTTGCTTGTGGTGACCCAAGGAAGTGTCACCTGTTGTGACACCAGGCAGTGCCGCCTTTGGTGACCCTGGCAGTGTTGCCTGTGGCTGACCCCAGGCAGTGTTGCCTGTGCTGACCCCAGCAGTGTTGCCTGTTTCTGACCGCAGGCAGTGCTGCCTGTGGCTGACCCCAGGCAGTGCCGATTGTGGTGACGCCAGTCAGTGTTGCCTGTGATGTCCCCAGGCAGTGTTGCTTGTGATGACCCCAGGCAGTGTTGCCTGTG